>JAXCGZ010023129.1:0-32500 GCA_037179515.1 Halocaridina rubra
CCTTCACATCTGACAGGTCATTACACTCTCCATCTGTTTCTCTTTACAGCCTGATAAAGGCTATTTATTTTATCATTTTTTGGTCCTTCCTGGTGTCACAGTAAAAAAAAAAAATAAAAAAAAAAATAACGTTTTCTTTTTTTGGGGGGGGGGCATTATTCTCGAATTCCTAATTTTTTACTATTATTTTTGGGAGACGTTATTGCAATTTCGCATATAAAAAAATCGCGTATAAAAGGAACAAGGTGTACGTACAGTAGTTCCAATATTTATCCATTCCCGCAAAACCGCTATTGTTTTGAATTGATTAGTTTATGCACGGTATATGTCTGTTTATCGGCTACTCTTATTCTCGTTCATTTGTGACATTATATTTTGCCCCCATGGCACCTAAGAAAATTCCTAGTGCAAGTGCTAAGCGTCATGCTATAACGCTGGACGATAAGCTGGCTATGATCGGATATTATGAAGAAAATTGAAAAAAAGCATTAAGAACAAACAGCAAAGTTATTTTTAATATAATATTGTCAGGGAAATAGCGTGTGAGGGTGCATCAGCTGATACGAAAGTAGCAAAACGTTTGCCGATAGAGGTTCGTTCATAGGCTGCCAGGTACAGGGAAATTTCCTTGTTTTAGGGAAATTCAGGTTGGTACAGGGAAACAGGGAAGAAACTTGAAAATTCACTAAAATCTAGGGAAAATCCAAAAAGGAAAGAGGGAAAATCTAGGGAAACTCTGGAGAACTAGCTATTATTATGCTAATTCTTTATATTTTTACTCTGTGTGGTAATTGAGATGAAGAAATTGAAATGTATATGTATCTATAATGGGGATATTTTGAGCCAGTTAGGGAAATTTTGTAAGCGAATCTAGGGAATTTTTGACAGCTTGACCTGGCCGCACTGGTTCGTTCTCCCGTATCCTACTCCTCTTCTACCGCTTAATGCAATTGGATATTATTAAGAAAATTTAATAAAAGCATTAAGAACAAACAGCAAAGTTATTTTTAATATAATATTGTCAGGGAAATAGCGTGTGAGGGTGCATCAGCTGATACGGAAGTAGCAACGTTTGCCGATAGAGGTTCGTTCTCCCACATCCTACTCCTCTTCTACCGCTTAATGCAATCAGATATTATGAAGAAAATTGAATAAAAGCATTAAGAACAAACAGCAAACATATTTTTAATATAGTATCGTCAGGGAAATAGCGTGTGAGGGTGCATCAGCTGATACGGAAGTAGCAAATCGTTTGCCGATAGAGGTTTGTTCTCCCGCATCCTACTCCTCTTCTACAGCTTAATGTAATCGGATATTATGAAGAAAATTTACAAAAAGCATTAAGAACAAACAGCAAACATATTTTTAATATATATTGTCAGGAAAATAGCGTGTGCGGGCACATCAGCTGATACGGAAGTGTGACAAAATGTATGCATCCTCGCCCTCACTGCCACCATCAGTGTTGCCAGAATACATAAATGAGAGAAATGATAAATATAAAAAACATACTTGTATGCTGGTAAGTTATTTCAAGTATCTTAATGATGAAGTACATTTTTATTTAAATTACAGTACTACCATCTTGTAATAAATATATATCATAAAATGTACCATACATTTGAAAATAAAAACATCCGCTTTATCTGGCAACACTGGCCACCGTGCTAAGCCTGTTGCCAACGGCATAATAGAGTTCATTAATTTGTTTACTGTACATTAAATTTAAAAATAAAGATACTACCTGTCCAACGTGTGAACGATGTGAAGAGAGCCTAGAACATTTTTTACTATTTTGTGAAGCATATGCACAAATAAGAACAGTATAGTTTTTTAGCACGACCTTATATAGAAAAGAAAATTAAAATAATTGCTAATATGTTGTTGTTTAGATATTGTAGTGAAAAAGACGTCAAAGAAAGAAAAAAATGTATAAATAGAATTTGTAGAAAAAAATCAAGTAATAAAAATCGCACAAACAATTTAGCAAAGCAAAACTATACTACTACTACAGTAAATCTGTATATCTAGGCTAGCCTAGAGACAAGCTAATTCGATTTAAGTCGTTTTTTGACTTAAGTCATCTCTCCTGGAACCAATTAACGACGTTGGGTGAGGTATACCTGTATATATATATATATATATTATATATATATATAATATATATATATATATATATATATATATATATATATATATATATATATATATATATATATATATATATATATATTATATATATATATATATATACACACAGTGATCCCCCGCTATATCGCGTTTCTTGGTTCGCGTTTTCACTGTATTGCGGATTTTTTTGGCAAAAAAAAAAATTAAATAAAATAAAATAAAAAAATAAAGATTATTGTGACACCAGGATGGGCCAAAAAATTATAAAATAAAACAGACTTTATCAGGTTGTAAAGAGAAACAGAGATGGAGAGTGTAATGACCTGTCAGATATGAAGGGATTATAAAAGATGTGTAATGAATATCCAGCTCTCTGCTGGGTTTTAATATACCTCTGCATTACATTCATGATGTCTATTGCAATAATTCTGCTTAGATCGTATTATTATTATCATTATTATTATTATTATTATTATTATTATTATTATTATTATCATTGGCGACAATAATTTTCCTTTGATGATGATTGTGGAGATTATTATCATCATCATCATTATTATTATTATTATTATTAAGGGCTCATCATTGTTTGTACATCTGTTGGTTTATTTACTTTTAATAACTGTGTAAAGTTCCCCTCCCTAGTTGGTTGGGACAAAGAGAGTGTGGAGGGTTGGGTAGAATAGAATGTTAGAGAGAGAGAAAGAAAGAGAGAGAGAGAGAGAGAGAGAGAGAGAGAGAGAGAGGAGAGAGAGAGAGAGAGAGAGAGAGAGAGAGAGAGAGAGAGAGAGAATCTTTAAGTAATTCTTGTTCATTCAACCAAAACTACATTATTTATAGTAAAAATAATGGTTTAATTACGAATTTGTAATAATAATAATAATAATAATAATAATAATAATAATAATAATAATAATGATAATAATAATCTCCCCAATCATCATCAAAGGAAAATTATTGTTGTCAATAATAATAATAATAATAATAATAATAATAATAATAATAAGATCTAAGGAGAATTTTTAGAATAGACATCATGAAAGTAATGCAGAGGTATAGTAAACCCAGAAGTGAGCTGGATATTCATTACACATCTTTTATAATTCCTTCACATCTGACAGGTCATTACACTCTCCATCTCTGTTTCTCTTTACAGCCTGATAAAGGCCATTTTATTTTATCGATTTTGGCCTGTCCTGGTGTCTCGCGCCGGGTCCCAGAACCGAACTACTGCGATAAGGGGGGGATTACTGTATATATATATATATATATATATATATATATATATATATATATATATATATATATATATATATTATATATATATATATATATATATATATATATATATATATATATATATATATATATATATATATATATATATATATATATATATATATATATATATATATATATATATATATATATATATATATATATATATACAGTGTTGCCTCACTTATCGCGGTAGTTTGGTTCCGGGACCCAGCGCGAACCAGGAAATCCGCGAAGTAGGATCAGCCTATATGTACATAGATATTTTAATATATTTTTACGTTTACACTGTATAAACTGTCCCTGTACTGTTAACATACCACCCTTTACTTCATAGATAACAGCATGCAAGCGTAAATTTATATGAAAGTGATAGGAAAACTTACCGTGAATGTGATGATGACGTGACATACATACTCATTTACAATTATTTTTTCGTTTACGTACTGTATAAACCCTCCCTGCACTGTTAAAAAAACACCCTTAACATTATAGATAACAGCAAGCAACGTAAATTTTTATGAAAGTGATAGGAAAACTTACCATGAATGTGATGATGACGTGACATACATGCTCATTTACAATTATTTTTTCGTTTACGTACTGTATAAACCCTCCCTGCACTGTTAAAAAAACACCCTTTACATTATAAATAACAGCAAGCAACGTAAATTTTTATGAAAGTGATAGATAAAATTACGGTGAATGAGGTGATGGTGACGTGACATACATACTCCTTTACAGTTATTTTTTCGTTTACGTACTGTATAAACCCTCCCTGCACTGTTAAAAAAAACACCCTTTACATTATAAATAACAGCAAGCAACGTAAATTTTTATGAAAGTGATAGGAAAACTTACCGTGAATGTGATGATGACGTGACATACATACTCATTTACAATTATTTTTTCGTTTACGTACTGTATAAACCCTCCCTGCACTGTTAAAAAAACATCCTTTACATTATAAATAACAGCAAGCAACGTAAATTTTTATGAAAGTGATAGATAAAATTACGGTGAATGAGGTGATAATGACGTGACATACATACTCCTTTACAATTATTTTTTCGTTTACGTACTGTATAAACCCTCCCTGCACTGTTAAAAAAACACCCTTTATATTATAAATAACAGCAAGCAACGTAAATTTTTATGAAAGTGATAGATAAAGTTACGGTGAATGAGGTGATGATGACGTGACATACATACTCATTTACAATTATTTTTTCGTTTACGTATTGTATAAACCCTCCCTGCACTGTTAAAAAAACACCCTTTACATTATAAATAACAGCAAGCAACGTAAATATTTATGAAAGTGATAGGAAAACTTACCGTGAATGTGATGATGACGTGACATACATACTCATTTACAATTATTTTTTCGTTTACGTACTGTATAAACCCTCCTTGCATTGTTAAAAAAACACCCTTTACATTATAAATAACAGCAAGCAACGTAAATTTTTATGAAAGTGATAGATAAAATAACAATGAATGAGGTGATGATGACGTGACATACATTCTCATTTACAATTATTTTTTCGTTTACGTACTGTATAAACCCTCCCTGCACTGTTAAAAAAACACCCTTTACATTATAAATAACAGCAAGCAACGTAAATTTTTATGAAAGTGATAGGAAAACTTACCGTGAATGTGATGATGACGTGACATACATACTCATTTACAATTATTTTTTCGTTTATGTACTGTATAAACCCTCCCTGCACTGTTAAAAAAACACCCTTTACATTATAAATACCAGCAAGCAACGTAAATTTTTATGAAAGTGATAGATAAAATTACGATGAATGAGGTGATGATGACGTGACACACATACTCATTTACAATTATTTTTTTGTTTACGAACTGTATAAACCCTCCCTTTACTGTTAAAAAAACACCCTTTACATTATAAATAACAGCACGCAACGTATATTTTAATAAAAAAATTAAAATACTGAAAATTTTTTTTTTTCAATATTTTAATATTTTTGCGTATACCCATAAAATAAAATAATAATTTATCCAAAAAAAAACCGCGATAGAGTGAGAACGCGAACCAAGAAGCGCGAATAACGGTGGTAACACTGTATATATATATATATATATATATATATATATATATATATATATATATATATATATATATATATATATATATATATATATATATATATATATATATATATATATATATATTAAAAAGATTGTATATGCCTCTGACCACGATTTGAGCCTTAACCAAAACACTTTTTGTGAATTTGCATATGAAATGACACTCCCAACTGAATCACTGCAGGTATGAAGGAAATAGGAAAGCTCTTAACTAACTGCTATGTATTTTTTTCTTTCACCATGACTTGCATTATTAAGTTATATAAGCAAGTCATTTGGAAAGCTGTGAAGGAGATAGCTACTGAAAGTATAAAAACAAGACTTCTTGTCATAAGTTATATCTGGTATTATATATATGTTATATTGGAGAGCCCTTAATATTTTTACTAGTTTTACTTGTTTATATGTCTTAGATCTGAGCTAAGTGCTGGTTTATGCAGATCTTTTATGATATCAAAGCTTCCAGTGCATTAATTTCCAGTAATTGCCTTTAAATTTTTATAAATATCCTTATTAAGTGTTAGAGCTGTGGCTCTATGTATCCTTGCACGGCCTTGACATGACTATGTTAATACTTTACTTTCACTTTCTTTTTTGAAGAGAATGAATTTTGCTATAGCTTGACTGCTTTGATGTGAGAGTTCAATCTTTTAATCAGTTAAGCCTTGAGAGCTCACAGGCTTGATAATATTAGGACTGTGTTCCTTCATTATCTAAGCATAGCTTATTGTAGAGGATAAGTGTAAAAGCTCAGAATTTATATTGAGTTTACATTGAAATATGTGCATATATTGGAGTCACTTTTGTTCATAATTATCTTTAAATACTTCTAGGAAGTAAAATTGCTATGGTAACAATTATTAAGCTTGTCTCCTTTTCTATATATTTCTTTTCTTTTCTTTTTCTTATTTTGCATTACTATCCCATGTTATATGATCATTAGGTAACTGCTTTACTCGTCTTTCCAGAAAATATGAATCAGAACAGATGAAGGCAGAAGAAAGTCTGTCATTATTAGAACATATTGTAGCCGATGGTCAGTGGGAAACTGGGAGGTAAGTTCATTCACCTTTAAGGTGAGAAATAAACAGTTAAGCTTTTACCCATTATTTTTATAACAGATTTTTATTGTGTTATTGGCCTCATTGTGATATTCAGCTTTGTTTATATTTAGATACAAATCATGCAATTTCCAATGTATCTCCTATTTATGGCTTTTATATGTAGATGAGAGTTGTATTTTAAATTCCCCTATTAATGATTGCAACCATTTAATTGCAGTGAGTTACTCAACTTGTTACGAAATGTTGCCACTGCGGTTCAAGCTAAGATGCCCTGGGAGACCACTCCATGCAATATGGTTCACAGAGTTATAAAAGTAAGCCTTTTATATATATACAGGGAGTCCTCATATAATATCGTTTCGAGTTTACGACAAAAAAAAAAATTCTCATCCCTTTATTTTTTCATTTTTATAACCTTGTTCCTTTTTTCCGCATTTTTTTAACAGCGAAATTGCAATAACGGCCCAAAAAAATGATAGTAAAAAAATACAAAATTCGCGAATAACACCCATGCAAAAAATATTCAAAAAGTAAATTTTAATTTTAGTAAATAATTGACCGCCTCGGAGGCACTTTTCCACCATCATCCTCCTCTTCTACCACTAAATGCGATCGGATATTAGGAAGAAAATTGAAAAAAGCATCAAGAACTAAAAGCAAACATATTTTCCATATAATATCATCAGGGAAATAGCATGCGAGGTGCATCAGCTGATACGGAAGTAGCACAACGTTTGCCGATAGAGGTTCGTTCTCCCGCATCCTTCTCCTCTTCTACCGCTTAATGCGATCGAATATTATGAAGAAAATCGAAAAAAAGCATTATGAACATACAGCAAACAAATTTTCTATATAATATCATCAGGAAAATAGCATGCAAAGGTGCATCAGCTGACACGGAAGTGTGACAAAACGTTTGCATCCTCGTCCTAACCGCCACCATCAGTGTTGCCAGAACAGATGAATGAGAGAAATGATAAATATAAAAAATATACATGTAAGCTGGTAACTTATTTCAAGTATCTTAAAGATGAGGTACATATTTATTTGATTTACAGTACTACCATCTTGTAATTTTCTTAAATGTACCATACAGTTGAAATAAAAACATCCGCTTTATCTGGCAACACTGGCCACCATGCACGTCCCAGTGTAAGCCTGTGGCCAACCGCATAATAGAGTGCATTAATTTGTTTATTGTAAGTAAATCTGTATATCTTTTATAGTGTGCACTATTTGCATGTTAATATAAATAACTACAGGTCTTTCTGCTTTGTTATGTACTTATGAAATATATTTTACTTATCTTATATCTGGTATAGTGTGTCTGGCCACCATACACGTCCCAGTGTAAGCCTGTTGCCAACGGCATAATAGAGTGCATTAATTTGTTTAGTGTACAGTAAATCTGTTTATCTTTTATACTGTACACTATTTGCATGTTAATATAAATAACTATAGGTCTCTCTGCTTTGTTATGTACTTATAAAATATGTTTTACTTATCTTATATCTTTGGTATAGTGTGTCTATGGACGGTTGTGGAACGAGCTATGCCCTTTATCATTGTAACCTATGGAAAATTACTCGTTTTTTCCCGCGATTTTCCATTTACCCGTGACTTCTGAGAACCTATCTCCGCGTTATTCTGAGAACTATGTGTATTCATAAATTTGTATTTTTCTAGTTTCCTGGTCCTCTAGGGATTAAAAGTTTGACCAGTTGGAATAGCCAACAGTCATTTCACAGATGATGATAAAGAGATGTGTACATGTTTAAATGAATATCTGTTATCTGTATTTACCAATGAAAACTTGGGATATACTCCAGAAGTAGAATACATATACACAGACAGTCCTTACTATTTATTTTATTTTATTAATTTAATGCGCCAAAGCATCAGGCATTACATGATCACATAAAAAATCAATGTCAACATAATGCTTCAAATGGATACACAACCAAGATTAGAACATAGTTTACAGGGCGGTGCACACATTGATAAAACATTGCTACATACTAACACACAACCCACAGTATGGCAGAACAAAGTACAGTACATTATATACAAAAGAAAGCTCAGAGAAGCATAGAACACACAAACACATTACAAACAAAACCAAAACGGCTTTATACAGCAACATACAAAGAAAATATACAATATAATATACAATAAAATGTACAACACATTTTAATTAATGGCCACCAAAGTGAGGATAACGAGCAAGAATAACATCAAGGTTGTCATCATGAAGCAAGAACGAGCAGATCTGTATTTAGCTCTGACCTTGTGGTAAAACATCTCACACTTTGGGGCACTTAAGACAATAATGGTCAAGAGTGTTAGCATTCGAACTGTCGCATAATTTACAGGAGGTGTACTGTGGCATATCTAGAGTCTGGAAGACCTGCCATAAAGGCCAATACCCCATTCTGAGCCAAGCACTAACTGCATTGTGTTTCCGCACCATTAACCTGCGTCTGTGATACTTGTAGCAACTGTGAAGAAAGTGATGATGGTGCTGTATAGACACACTGTTGGCCCTCTCCTCGTCCCTGTGCCGGACCGTCATAGCAAACCCAGTTGAGTAGATGATGTTTCGTAGGCATTGGCGGGAGGGCTCAGCATCCGCAGCATGCCCATCCAGCATACAGGTTGCCTTGGCAAGACGATGCACCGTGTCGTTGCCAGTCAGCCCAATGTGAGAGGGCGTCTATACAAACAACACAACAAGAGAAGCATCCCGAGCGACAGTAAGGCGACATAGTATATCTCCAACAACACGGCCACAGACAGGTCTTGGCGAGGATAGGGCACAAATTATTACCCCATTCACTCGTAGTCGAACAAGGAGAGTCACGGCATCCAAGATGGCATGCAGTTCTTAATAGGTGGAGCTTGACGAGGTGAGTAGTCTACGGCCAATCCATGAATTAGCCGGCACAGGTGGCTCCATGGTGGGGGAAAACACAGCACATGCCGCACTCCCATCTGCTTGCACAGAACCACCAACATAGACGTGGTGCACTGCAGGGACAGACGTGGACACATCAGCGATAGTCTCCAGAGCTAACTGTCTCTGCAGGGGGGGATACACATCTTTCGAGGTCGATGTAAATGTGACAGCAGGGAGGGGGACACGCCAGGGTGGTAAATCTGGGACAGTCGCCTGCACAGGAAGGTCGATGTCAAGGCCACGGAGAATGTCACTCACCACCCTGATAAGGTTATGACCTCCTGCTCGAAGTGGGAGCCTGGGTGCATCTGGATCCAGGGATGTCTTCATACATACATATGACAGCAGAAAAGTACGGAGCAAGATGGGGGTAGTGAGACTGTCTTTATAATATACTTAGTGCAATAAATATTACAAGGGAGAATGTAATAAAAGAAATAGATAAATTAAAGACTCAATAAATCTCCAAGACCTGATGAAGTTCATGCCAGAGTATAAATAAATAAAATTAGGATTGGTACCCAAGGAGTGGAAATTGGCAGATGTGATACCAATATTTAAAAGAGGAGAATGGGTTAAAAAGAAAAAACTATAGATCTGTATTTTTTCTTTTTAAATTCAATATAAGTTTTCAATATAACCAATTGTATACAGTGCTCCCTCGTTTATCGCGGGGTTCGGTTCCGGAACCAGCCACGAAAGGTGAAAATCCGCGAAGTAGGAGCACCATTTATTTTTACCTTTACTGTATAAACCCTCCCAGCACTGTTAACAACTCACCCTTTACTTTATTAATAACAGCGTGCAAGCGTAAATTTATATGAGTGTGATAGGTAAGTTTACCATAAATAATAGCGTGCAAGTGTAAAGCTATATGAATGTGATAGGTAAGCTTACTGTAAATAACGTGATGATAATGTTTACATGCTGCACAGCCAATGGCGGCCGACAGCCGAGAAACTTCTTCCTTCCTTCAGCATATCTAACAGTTTTACCTTATCTGCTATGGTGAACATCTGCCGCTTAGGCTCGCTACCAGAAGCCTTAGAAGATGAAGGACGCTTGGGCGGCATTGTAGGGGTTGAAAAAGTTCCACAAAAAACACAAACACAACGTATTAAGAGGCACAACGAGAAAGGCGCACACGTGAGTAACTGAATGGGTGAGGCAAGACAATGGAAGATGCTGGGAGAATCAAGCTTCAATCAAAAAGCCAATCAGACCCCAGTATTCAGAACACAATTCTGTGATTCGTCATCTCCCACCCATCAGCCAATAGCATCCCGTGTACTATCTCACGTAGGTGCGACCCTTTTAGTTTTCCAAGACGGTATTGTATTTTATATGGTGCAGTACTTTGAGTTACATGTTTAAATTTATGTTTTTTACTATTTTTTACTGTTTTATTATTCTTAGGCTAGAAAATGCTTTTTTTTTATCAATAAAATAATGAAAATACTGAAAATTTTAATATGTACTATCTCACGTAGGTGCGACCCTTTTTGTTTTCCAAGATGATATCATATTTTATATGATGCAATACTGTGAGTTTCATGTTTAGATTTATGTTTTTTACTATTTATTACTGTTTTATTATTCTTAGGCTAGGAAATAATTTTCTTATCAATAAAATAATGAACATACTGGAATTTTTAATATGTACTATCTCATGTAGGTGCGACCCTTTGGTGTTTTCTGAAACGCCGATACTGGTATCATATTTTATATGATGCATTACTGTTATTAACGTTTTTTAATTTATATTTTTTATTATATTTTACTGTTTTATTATTCTTAGGCTGGGAAATACTTTTTTTTTATCAACAAAATAAGGAAAATACTGGAAATTTTAATATGTACTGTCTCACTTAGGTGCGACCCTGTGCGTTTTCCGAAACGCCGATACCGGTATCGTATTTTATATGATGCAATACTGTGAGTTACATGTTTAAATTTGTTTTTGACTGTTTTATTATTCTTAGGCTAGGAAATACTCTTTTTTTATAAACATAATAATGAAAATACTGGAAATTTCACATATCGTGGATTCCCATGATATACCCAGAAAATCTGAGTTATAAAATACATATGCTTGCCAGAAAAATCCACGATGCACTGAATTCGCGGTAGGTGAATCGCGATATAGCGAGGGATTACTGTGTATAGAAATAAATAAATAAAGCCATTAACCTGATAAATCATGAGATACTAGTGTAATATTTTTATTGTTATAAATGTTTTATATCGTATACTTTTATTTTCTATAGATTATGTATTAATTGTTTTTTTGCCTTTCCAGATGCACCTGCCTGCCCCTGTCTCGTCAGCAGCTGACATAGCAAGCTTTCTCATGATAAGCAAGTCTCTCCCTCCCTACGTAAGCACACCACATGAGTACAGTATACTGTACAGGTACTATTTAGAGTTTTGTAGTATACAGTAACACAGTACAGGTATTAAAGTGTAAAATAATAATACAGATATTTTTATGTATGTGTTGTTTTATTATACTTTACAGGACATGTATACTGAACAGTACCTGTATATTATGTTAATTTTAATGTTTTGGAATAGTATTAAGATTAGATTAGGAACATAGGGTCCCCTTAAAAAAAAAAAAAAAACTAGAGGACCCAGGTGTGAATATAAGTGAGTTCCGACTTATGTCGATTTTCGACTTACGTCACCTGTCAGGAACGGAACCCTGACGTTATATGAGGTCTCCCTTTATATATATATATATATATATATATATATATATATATATATATATATATATATATATATATATATATATATATATATATATATATATATATATATATATATATATATATATATATATATATATACGGTGTTCCTTCAGTTATCGCGAAGGTTCGGTTCCGGGACTCGGCGCGAGACAGGAAAATCACGGAGTAGGATCAGCCTATGTGTACATAGATATTTTATTTTATTTTTACGTTTACACCGTATAAACTGTATAAACCCTCCCTGTACTGTTAACAAACCACCCTTTACTTTATAAATAACAGCATGCAAGCGTAAATTTATATGACATACTCATGTACATAGGTATTTAACAATTAATTTTACGTTTACAGTATAAACCCTCTCTGCACTGTTAAAAAACCACCCTTTACTTTATAAATAACAGCATGCAACGTAAATTTATATGTACGTGATAGGTAAACTTACTGTGAATGAGGTGGTAATGAGTTTGTAGACGCCAGAGGAAATTATTCCGCAGCCAATAACAGCTTTCCGGCTGTTATTCATTGAGGCCAAAATAGCGGCCGACATCCATAAACCTTTTTCCTTCTTTCAACATATCTAAGAGTTTCACCTTATCTGTTATGGTTAACATTTTCCTTTGCCGCTTAGGCTCACTACAAGAAGCCTTAGAAGATGAAATAATCACAAGCAAAACGTATTAATAAGCACAACGTGAACGGCGCACACGTGAGTTAGACTGAACGAGTGAGGCGAGACAATGGAAGATGGTGCAAGCTTTTGTCCGAAACGCTGATAGCGGTATCGTATTTTACATGGTGCAATACTGTTAGTATTTATGTTTTTTACTATTTTTTATTGTTTTATTATTCTTAGGCTAAGAAATACTTTTTTTTTTATCAATAAAATCATGAAACTACTGGAAATTTTAATACATATGCTAGCTCACGTAGGTGCGACCCCAATACATTGTACGCTATCGGACACTATTTCACATGATGCATTACTGTGAGTTATACTGTATATCTAAATTAATTTTCTTTACTATTTTTTACTGTTTTATTATTCGTAGGCTGGGAAATAAATTTTTTTTATCAATTAGATAATGAAATATGTTTTTTTCAATAAAAAAATGAAAATACTGAAAATTATTATTTTTTTAATATTTTAATATTTTTGCATATACACCTAGTTCTCAGAATAACGCCTAGATAGGTTCTCAGAAGGGTCAGGTAAATGAAAAATCACGTGAAAAAAACGAGTTATTTTCCATAGGAAACAATGATAAAGGGCATAGATACGTTCCAAGCCTTACATAGACACACCATGCCAAAGATATAAGATAAGTAAAAAACATATTTTATTACTACATAGTAAAGCAGAAAGCCCTGTATCTATTTTTAAGAGTATACAAAAGATATTCATATTCACTTTACAGCTAGAAATTAACATACATTGCTATACTTTACTCTATTATGCATTGGGCAACAGTTATACAGTACACTGGGACATGCATGGTGGCAGTGAGCAAGTAACTTATGTGGTAGAAGAGGAGCAGGATGCAGGAGAACGAACCTCTATCTGCAAATGTATGCAAAGATAAAATAAGAATTATAAATAACCAAAGCAAGACTAAAAAACGAAAAAAAAAAAATTATTTTGCAATGCCTAAATCTACCATATGACAGATTAAAAAAACTTAATCTACGTTCTCTTGAGAGGCACAGAGTTAGGGGGGATATGATTGAGGTGTATAAATGATATAAAGGGATTAACAAGGGTGATATTAATAAAGTTTTAAAAATTCATGATCAAACCAGAACTCGTAATGGGTAATGGATTTAATCTTGATAAATTTAGGTTCAGAAGGGAAATTGGTGAAAATTGGCTTGGTAATACCGTAGAGTATTCCTAGTAGGATAATAAATGCCAATACCTTTTTATTTTTTTTATTTTTTATTTTTTTTTAGGAGGGGAAAAAAAGGGAGGAGATTAAGGATATAAGGGAATTGGGGGGAAAAGCACGAAAATTAAATAAAGTAAGAGAGAAAAAAGAGAGGGGCAGACCATCGTGCTAAGTTTTGATCTGGAATTCAGATTCTGAATTGTATTGCTTAGACACCTTCAAATGTAGATTAGATAGACATATGACAGACGTAGGGTGGGTGTATATATAATGCATAATGATGATGATCTTTTCTTATCGTGATCCTCTTTGTACTGGTGGAAGAAGCCTCCGCGGGCACTTATTTACTATATTAATTTTTTTTTTTTAAATATAGTAAATAAGCGCCCGCGGAGGCTTCTTCCACCAGTACAAAGAGGATTACGATAAGAAAAGATCATCATTATACATTATATATACACCCACCCTATTGGGAAGAATAGAATGTTGGAGAGAGAGAGAGAGAGAGAGATCTTTGATTAACTCTTGTTCATTCAACCAAAACTACATTATTTATTGTAAAAATAATGTTTTAATTATAAATTCGTACTAATAATGATATTAATAATAATAATAATAATCTCCACAATCATCATCAAAGGAAAATTAATGTTAGAAATAATAATAATAATAAGATCTAAAGAGAATTTTTGAAATAGACATCATGAGAGTAATGCAGAGGTATATTAAAACCCAGCGGAGAGCTGGATATTCATTACACATCTTTTATAATCCCTTCACATCTGACAGGTCATTACACTCTCTATCTGTTTCTCTTTACATCTTGATAAAGGCTGTTTTATTTTATCATTTTTTGGTCCATCCTGGTGTCACAATAATCTATAAAAAAAAAATAAAAAAAGGGGGGGGTTATTGTAATTTCGCATATAAAAAAAATCGCGTATAAAAGGAACATGGTGTACCCCCTAAAAAAAAGATTGCCAAAAAAAATCGCGTTACAGTGAAATCGCGAGCCAAGAAACGCGATACAACAAAGGATCACTATATATATATAAACAGTGTTACCCCGCTGTATCGCGCTTCTTGGTTCGCGGTCTCACTCTATCGCGGTTTTTTTTTTGGATAAATTATTATTTTATTTTATGGGTATACGCAAAAATATTAAAATATTGAAAATTTTTTTTTTCAGTATTTTCATTTTTTTTATTGAAAATTTTTTTTTCATTATTTAATTGATAAAAACAAAAATTATTTCCCAGCCTACGAATAATAAAACTAAAAAAATTGTAAAAAACATAAATTTAGATATACGTACGTACAGTATAATTCACAGTACAGGGTATTGCATCATGCAAATCAGTGTCCGATAGCGTACAATGTATTGGGGTCACAGCTACGTGAGCTAGCATATATATTTATATTTCCAGTAGTTTCATGATTTTATCGATAAAAAAAATGTATTTCTTAGCCAAAGAATAATAAAACAGCAAAAAATAGTAAACAGTATTGCACCACGTAAAATATGATACCGGTATCAGTGTTTCGGAAAACGCAAAGGCTCTCACCTACGTGACCTAGTGAATATTAAAATTTTCATTATTTTATTGATAAAACAAATATTTCCTGGCCTAAGAATAATAAAACAGTAAAAAATAATAAAAAAAACATATAAAGTACCAAAAGTACTTTTACCATGTAAAATACGATACCGCTATCAACGTTTCAGAAAACGAAAAGGCTCTCACCCACGTGACCTAGTGAATATTAAAATTTTCATTATTTTATTGATAAAACAAGTATTTCCTAGCCTAAGAATAATAAAACAGTAAAAAATAATAAAAAACATAAAGTACTAACACTATTTCACCATGTAAAATACGATACCGCTATCAACGTTTCGGAAACGAAAAGGCTCTCACCTACGTGAGATAGTTCATGGAATGCTATTGGCTTAAAGGTCGGGAGACAACGAATCACAGAATTGTTTTTCAATATTTTCTGTATCATGGGGTCTGATTGGCTTTTTCATTGCAGTTTGCTTTTCCCTCCAATTTCCAATGTGCCGCCTCACTCGCTCAGTCTAACTCTCGTGTGTGCCGTTCTCGTTGTGCTTACTAATACGTTTTGCTTGTGATTTTTTTTACTCGCATAGTAAAACCTTTGCAATGCCTCCCAAGCATCCTTCATCTTCTAAGGCTTCTTGTAGTGAGCCTAAGCAGCAAAGGAAAATGTTAACCATTGTAGATAAAGTGAAACTCTTAGATATGTTGAAAGAAGGAAAAAAGTTTGTTGATGTCGGCCGCTATTTTGGCCTCAATGAATCTACTGTGCTTTACATAAGAAAGGACGAGGCAAAGATCAGGAAAACAGCGAGCATTTCTTTTAATAAATCGGCGAAGAGGCTCGTATCACCCCGCAATAAGGCAGTAGTGCGCATGGAAGCTGCTTTGGCCTTGTGGATTGCTGATTGCAGAAAAAAAAACATCAGCTTAGACACCAATATCATACAAACAAAGGCGAAGAAGCTGTACGAGACATTCGCTGCAAATGAACCCGATGACGACAGTGGCGACCGTGGAGAGGAAGGGAGAGAAGAAGATATCGACGACCCACAACCAGGACCCTCCAGCGATTCTCCATCGAGGATACAACCGTTTGTTGCTAGCAGGGGATGGTTCTTCAGATTTCAAAAACGCTATGGCCTAAAGAGCATTTCAGTTTATGGCGAGGCTACCTCTGCAGATACAGCTGCCGCAGAAAATTACGTCAAGAATGACTTCAAGAAAATTATCGCCGAAGGGGAATATGTTCCTGAGCAAGTCTTCAACATGGATGAGACTGGGTTATTTTGGAAGAGAATGCCATCTCGCACTTTTCTCTTCAAGGAAGAAGCTAAAGCCCCGGGATTTAAAGCACACAAAGATCGCGTTACCCTCATCATGTGCGGGAATGCTGCGGGCTTCATGTTAAAGCCTGGGCTTATCTACAAGTCAAAGAACCCTAGGGCTTTGAAGAACAAGAATAAGAATCTGCTGCCAGTGTATTGGATGCATAACCCCAAGGGCTGGATCACGAAAAGCCTCACATTGGACTGGTTTTACCAATGCTTTATCCCTCAGGTAAAACTTTATCTTATGGAAAAAGGCCTTGAATTTAAAGTCCTTCTTTTGATAGATAAGGCTGGTGGCCACGCAACCAAGCTCCAATATGACGGTGTTCAAGTTGAGTTCCTGCCACCGAATACGACGTCACTGATTCAGCCTATGGATCAAGGCGTTATTCATGCGTTCAAGGCCCTATACACACGAAATGCCCTGGCGGACCTAGTTGATTCCATGGATTCGGACAAAGACTTCTCATTGAAGACTTACTGGCGTAATTACACGATTGCCACATGCCTACAAAATATTCAGATAGCAATCAAAGAGATGAAGTCGGCCACAATCAATGCCAGCTGGAAGAAATTGTGGCCAGAAATCATCCACGACTACAAGGGATTTGCTCCTGTCGAGGTGCAGAAGGCGGCAGTTGCGAAAGCTGTGAAGTTGGCTGCATTGCCAGGAGGAGAAGGCTTTAAAGTTATGACTCCCGAAGATGTGAATGAACTGATTGACTGCCACTCGCAGCCTTTGAATGATGAAGACTTGGATGAAATGACGAAATCAGCAAGCGAAGAAGAGGAAGAACTTGAGGAATCGCACGAACCAACTGAAGAACCTGGCCTTACACTCGAACGTTTGGCGGCCATGTATGAACATTACAAAGCACTCCAACAACTCTCGCAGGAACATGACGAAAATATGGTTCGTTCGGTGACCTTCTGTAATTTTCTCGACGATGGCATGACTCCTTACCATGCCATGTTCCAACAAATGAAGAAACAACAACAGCAACTCCCCATTACCATGTTCTTCCCCCCCAAAAAGCAGCCGTAAAGCTTTTATTGGCTGTGAAATAATTTCCTCCGGGGTCGAGAATGATGATCATCACCTCATTCACGGTAAGTTTACCTATCATGTACAAATGTATGTCACGTCATTATCACCTCATTCACTGTAATTTTATCTATCACCTTCTTAAAAATTTACGTTGCTTGCTGTTATTTATAATGTAAATGGTGTTTTTTAAACAGTGCAGGGAGGGTTTATACAGTACGGAAACAAAAAAATAATTGTGAACGAGTATGTATGTCACGTCATTATCACCTCATTCACCGTAATTTTATCTATCACTTTCATAAAAATTTACGTTGCTTGCTGTTATCTATAATGTTAAGGGTGTTTTTTTTAACAGTGCAGGGAGGGTTTATACAGTGCGTAAACGAAAAAATAGTTGTAAATGAGTATGTATGTCACGTCATCATCACATTCACGGTAAGTTTTCCTATCACTTTCATAAAAATTTACGTTGCTTGCTGTTAATGTTAAGGGTGTTTTTTTAACAGTGCAGGGAGGGTTTATACAGTACGTAAATGAAAAAATAATTGTAAATGAGTATGTATGTCACGTCATTATCACCTCATTCAACGTAATTTTATCTATCACTTTCATAAAACTTTACGTTGCTTGCTGTTATTTATAATGTAAAGGGTGTTTTTTTAACAGTGCAGGGAGGGTTTATACAGTGTAAACGTAAAAATATATTAAAATATCTATGTACATATAGGCGGATCCTACTTCGCGGATTTCCTGGTTCGCGGTGGGTCCCGGAACCGAACTACCGCCATAAGTGAGGCAACACTGTACAGCGATCCTTCGCTCTATTGCGTTTCTTGCCTCGCGAATTCACTGTACCGCGATTTTTTTTGGCAAATTTTTTTTTTTGGGGGGGAGTATATGCAAAAATATTAAAATATTAAAAAAAATAATAATCTTCAGTATTTTCATTTTTTTATTGAAAAAAAAAGTCATTATTTAATTGATAAAAAAAATTTATTTCCCAGCCTACGAATAATAAAACAGTAAAAAATAGTAAAAAACATAAATTTAGATATATAACTCGCAGTATTGCATCCTGTGAAATATTGTCCGATAGCGTAGAATGTATTGGGGTCGCACCTACGTGAGCTAGCATATATATTAAAATTTCCAGTAGTTTCATGCTTTTATTGATAAAAAAATTTATTTCTTAGCCTAAGAATAATAAAACAGAAAAAATAGTAAAAAAACATAAATACTAACAGTATTGCACCATGTAAAATACGATACCGGTATCAGCGTTTCGGAAAACGAAAAGGGTCGCACCTACGTGAGGTAGTACATATTGAAATTTTCATTATTTTATTGATAAAACAAGTATTTCCTAGCCTAAGAGTAATAAAACAGTAAAAATAGTAAAAAACATAAATTAAGACATATAACTCACAGTATTGTATCATGTGAAATACTGTCCGATAGTGTAAAATGTATTGGGGTCGCAGCTACGTGAGCTAGCATATATATTAAAATGTCCAGTAGTTTCATGATTTTATTGATAAAATAACGTATTTCTTAGCCTAAGAATAATAAAACAGTAAAAAATAGTAAAAAACATAAATATTAACAGTATTGCACCATGTAAAATACGGTACCGGTATCAGTGTTTCGGACAAAGGCTTGCACCTACGTGAGATAGTTCATGGAATGCTATTGGCTGAAAGAGTGAGAGATCTGTATCATGGGGTCTGATTGGCTCTTTCATTGAAGTTTGGTTCTCCCACCATCTTCCTTTGTCTCGCCTCACTCGTTCAGTCTAACTCACGTGTGCGCCATTCACATTGTGCTTATTAATACGTTGTGCTTGTGATTTATTTTCTTCACTTTTTCAACCTCTGCAATGCCTCCCAAGCATCGTTCAT
Organism: Halocaridina rubra; assembly: GCA_037179515.1. Taxonomy (NCBI): domain Eukaryota; kingdom Metazoa; phylum Arthropoda; class Malacostraca; order Decapoda; family Atyidae; genus Halocaridina; species Halocaridina rubra. The sequence goes on from JAXCGZ010023129.1 coordinate 20,028, forward strand.
ATTCTAAGGCTTCTGGTAGTGAGCCTAAGCGGCAAAGGAAGATGTTAACCATAACAGATAAGGTGAAACTCTTAGATATGTCGGCCGCTATTTTGGCCTCAATGAATAACAGCCGTAAAGCTGTTATTGGCTGCGGAATAATTTCCTCTGGTGTCTACAAGCTCATTACCACCTCATTCACGGTAAGTTTACCTATCACGTACATATAAATTTACGTTGCATGCTGTTATTTATAAAGTAAAGGGTGGTTTTTTAACAGTGCAGGGAGGGTTTATACAGTAAACGTAAAAATAATTGTAAAATGCCTATGTACATGAGTATGTCATATAAATTTACGCTTGCATGCTGTTATTTATGAAGTAAATGGTGGTTTGTTAATAGTACAGGGAGGGTTTATACAGTTTATACAGTGTAAATGAAAAAATAAGCTAAATTATCTATGCACATATTGGGTAATCCTACTCCACGAAATTTCTGTCTCGCACCGATTCCCGGAACCGAACCTTCGCAATAATCGAAGGAACACTATATATATATATATATATATATATATATATATATATATATATATATATATATATAATATATTATATATATATATATATATATATATAAACTTGCCTCTTGGAACAACATGAGGATAGGCTCTCAAAAGGCACGGGTACTATAAATTGCATGTAATGTAAAGAGTCAAATTCCATAAGGAATAATGATAACAGGCATAGATACGTTCCACAACTGTACATAAATGCACTAAAAATTAATGCACCCTGAGAAGGAACTGCTATCTGCAAACGTAAACAAAGATGACATAAGCGGTAGGAGAAGGAGGAGGTGACTTAAGCGGTAGGAGAGGGAAGAGGAAAGGGGAGAGCAATACCCTGGTTGTTGTTGGGGTTAATACTGGGTGAGGAGAGACTGAAGCACATGGCAACAAGGTGGGAAACTGCCTCAGAGGCAGTCGCTTAGTTACTAAATTGAACCATTTTTTCGCTTTGACTCGCTCACACGCGTAACTCGGGCATTTTTAATTTTTTTACTAATATTTTTAAGATGTGCTATTCCAATTTCGCGTAGTATGAGCACTCGTAAAAAGCGAGGTGACATATATATATATATATATATATATATATATATATATATATATATATATATATATATATATATATATATATATATATATATATATATATACACAGTGATCCCTTGTTCATCGCGGGGGTTAGGTTCTGGGACCGACCGCGATAGATGAATTTCCGCGAAGTAGGATCACCCTATATACATAGGTGGAACAGCACTTGGGCACTTTCCTCCGTAACCTCCTTCTCCTATCTGAAACCCAGCTGTCTATACTTGCTTCCACTGACCCATTCCAAATCTCTCACTATAATCTGTATACTCGTTTTCCTTCCAAAGGTGGGGTCTGTGCTTACTGCAACACTAACACTCCTACTGTGAGGCTCATGGACCTTGAATCTCCTGACTTTGATGTTCTCTAGCTAAAAATCTATCTCTCAACTACCACTATCTTCCTTTGCTTCTGCTACTGTTCTCCAAACTCCACCGAGTTTGTGTCTTTCTTTGAATATCTATCCTCATGCCATGAGTCCTTGCTATCTTCTCACCCACATGCTGAAGTTCTCTACATTGGAGACTTCAATGTACACCACAGTGAATGGCTTCATTCTTCTCACACTGATGTGGGACGAAGCGAGGCCCTTGCTTTTTCTATTACTCACTATCTGGAGCAAATTATCAAACATCCTACTCGTGTTCCTGATCGTCACGAACATGCTGCAAACACTCTTGACCTATTTTTTACTTCTAACCCGTCAAACTACTCTTATTTAGTGCTTTCCCCTCTTGGTAAATCTGACCACTCTATGATCTCAGTCTCTTCCATTTCGCTCCCTCACCACCACCAATCCCTCCTACTCAGCACCGCCTTTGGCACTTTGAGCGTACCCAACATGAAAATTTGCGTATGTTTCTCTTTGACTTCCCATGGGATGACTACTGCTTTCGGCCCCGCAGCCCTGATCAGGTAGCTATAAAAGTTGCCGAGATCATGACTGCGGGAATGGAGGCGTACATTCCCTCTTCTACAAAAACTTTCTCTCCTCCTAAACCTTGGTCTGACCGTGCCTGCTCAATGGCTATCCAGACTAGGAAACTGGCTCATCGATCTTACCTTGCCTCTCCTTCCGATTTAATTCGCTCTTTTTTTTTTATTATAGCTAGGAATCGCTGTACTGCTCAGATTCGAAGGTCTAAGGCTTCCTTTATAAGAAGGAAAGTTGATGACCTTAACTCCTCTCCCACTGACAAATGCTTCTGTTGCATAGCCAAAAACCTCTCCAAAAACTTCTGTAACTCAAGCTTTCCCCCTCTCATTCGTTCTGATGGTTCTAAAGCTTGCTCTCCCACTGACAAAGCCACTCTATTTGGCTCTCATTTTTCTGCCAACTCTTCTATCAACGATTCCAGTGCACCTGTTCCTCAGTCTTTTCCCCTCTCTAACCCTATGCCCTCCCTTATCCTTTCTTCACGCAAAGTTCATAAGGTTCTTTGCTCGCTAAAGATGAACAAGGCATCTGGTCCCGATGGTATCCCTGCAAGGTTCCTTAAGGAGTTTGCAGATGAACCTGCTCCCGTGCTTTGTCGTCCTTTTAGCCTCATTCTGTCAACCAGTATCTATCCTTCATCTTGGAAGCATGCTCTAGTTCAACCTGTTCCTAAGAAGGGTGACCGCTCTATTCCTTCTAACTACCGACCTATTGCCCTAACCTCCTCTATTGCTAAAGTTTTCAAAACTTTGCTCAATGCTCACTTCTTGAAACGCCTTGAATCCAACTCACTTATCTCCGATCACCAGTACGGCTTCCGCAAGGCAAGATCCACTGGTGATCTCCTGTCCTATCTTATTCATGGATGGTCATCTTCTCTGAGGAACTATGGGGAATCCTTTGTCGTCGCCCTTGATATCTCTAAGGCTTTTGACAGAGTCTGGCACTAGGTTCTGTTGGCCAAACTCCCTGCCTATGGCTTTACCCCTTCTTTCTGTTCTCTGATTTCCAGTTTTCTTACTGACCGTTCTATATCTGTAGTTGTTGATGGTGCGACATCTAGCCCTTTCTCTGTTACCAGTGGTGTTCCACAGTGCTCTGTTCTTTCACCTACTCTCTTCCTTTTTCTCATCAATTATCTTCTACTATCCCCATCTTCCTCTCTTCTTCATGTCTTTGCTGGTGATTCTACCCTTCACTTTTCCTCTGCCTTTTCTTCACAACCTTCATCTGTTACTCGTAATCAATCTCGTATCACTCTTTCTTCTACTCTTAACTCCGATTTGCAGAGAGTATCTGAATGGGGCACTCAAAATTTAATTGAATTCAATGCCTCCTAGACACAGTTCCTGGCCATCTCTTTATCTTGTTCTCCTCCTGATAACCCTGTTGTCTTCGAAACTAATAAAATTTACCCTCTTAACTCTGTCAACATATTAGGAATCCATATAGCCTCAAACTTGTCTTGGAGGACTCACATAATCCAAATTTCTAAATCTTCATCTAAAAAATTGGGGGTTTTGTTTCGTTTTCTTCATTACTTTTCCTCATTGCAGTTACTTAAAATTTACAAAGGTCTTATCCGCCCCTGCTTTGAATACTGCTCTCACATCTGGGGTGCTTCTTCCTTTACTTATCTTCTTGATAGGGTTGAATCTAAGGCATTCAGACTCATTAATGACCCTTCTCTCTCTCTTTGCCATAAGGTATCTTCCCTTCCGCTTTTCTATCGCTAGTACTTCCATCGCTGCTCTGATGAGTTGGCGAGTTGCATCCCTCCTCCACTGCCGAGGCTGCGTAACACTTTCCATGCGGCCTCATCTCACAGGTACTGTGTGGAGATTTGTAGCTCGTGGCTTGGTCGGTGCAGTGACTGCGTCTTCTCATCTACCTCCAGACTCTGGAACTCTCTTCCTCCTTCTGTCTTTCCTAATTCTTATGACTTTTCATCCTTCAAAAAGCAGATCTATCGTCATCTCAGAGCCTAGTCCTCCATATCTCTGGGTCCTCTGTACTTTGACTGTTTTTTTCTGTCTGTCATTTTCCTTTGTGCAACATTACCTCATCTCTGCCTTGCCCTTAACCTTCTTCTTTTCCTTCGTCTTGGTATTTTCTTGTGGCCAGGCCTATATTGATGAGGGCAGTTTCTGCCTGTCCCGGTGTCACTCTTATAAAAAAAAAAGGTATTTTACATTTATTTTTACATTTTCTGTATAATCCCTCCCTGTACTGTTAACAAACCACCCATTACTTCATAAATAACAGCATGCAAGCGTAAATTTATATGAAAGTGATAGATAATCTTACTGTGAATGAGGTGGTAATGACATGACATACTCATGTACATAGGTATTTTACAATTACTTTTACGTTTACTGTATAAACCCTCCCTGCACTGTTAAAAAACCACCCTTTACTTTATAAATAACAGCATGCAACGTAAATATATATGAAGATGATGAGGTGCTAATGACGTTTGTAGACTCCAGAGGAAATTATTCCGCAGCCAATAACAGCTTTACGGCTGCTTTTGGGGGGCAAAGAACATGGTAATGGGGAGTTGCTGTCGCTGTTTCTTCTTTTGTTGGAAGATGGTCTTGTAAGGAATCATGGCATCGTCGAGAAGATTGCAGAAGGTCACCGAACGAACCATATTATCGTCATGTACCTGCGAGAGTTGTTGGACTGCTTTCACATGTTGATACATGGCTGCCAAGCGTTCGAGTGTAAGGCCAGGTTCTTCAATTTCTTCGTGCGTTTCCTCAAGTTCTCCTTCTTCCTCTTCCTCGCTTGCTGATTTTGTCATTTCTTCCAAGTCTTCATCAGTCAAAGGCTGCGAGTGGCAGTCAATGAGCTCATTCACCTCTTCGTGAGTCAAATCTTTAAAGCCTTCTCCTCCTAAAAATGCAGCCAACTTCACAGCTTTCGCAACTGCCGAGTTATGGACTTCGTCAGGAGCAAATCCCTTGTAGTCGTGGATGACTTCGGGCCACAACTGCTTCCAGCTGGCATTGATTGTGGCCGGCTTCATGTCTTTGATTGCATTCTGAATATTTTGAAGGCATGTGGCAATCGTGTAATTACACCAGTACGTTTTCATTGAGAATTCTTTGTCCGAATCCATGGATTCAAGCAGGTTCGCCAGGGCATTTCGTGTTTAGAGGGCTTTGAATGCACGAATAACGCCTTGATCCATAGGCTGAATCAGTGACATCGTATTCGGTGGCAGGAACTCTACTTGAACACCGTCATATTGAAGATTAGTTGCGTGGCCACCATTATCCATCAAAAGAAGGACTTTAAATTCAAGGCCTTTTTCCGCAAGATAAATTTTGACCTGAGGGATAAAGCATTGGTGAAACCAGTCCGATGTGAGGCTTTTCGTGATCCAGGCCTTAGGTTTATGCATCTAATACACTGGCAGCAGATTCTTGTTTTTATTCTTCAAAGCCCTAGGGTTCATTGATATGTAGATAAGCCCGGGCTTTAACATGAAGCCCGCAGCATTCCCGCACATGATGAGGATAACGTGATCTTTGTGAGCTTTAAATCCTGGAGCTTTAGCTTCTTCCTTGAAGAGAAAAGTGCCAGACGGCATTCTCTTCCAAAATAACCCAGTCTCATCCATGTTGAAGACTTGCTCAGCAGCATATTCCCCTTCGGCGATAATTTTCTTAAAATCGTTGTTCACATAATCTTCTGCTGCAGCTGTATCTGCAGAGGCAGCTTTGCCATAAACCGAAACGTTCTTTAGGCCATAGCGTTTTTGAAATTTGGTGAACCATCCCTTGCTTGCCATGAACGATTGTATCCTCGGTGGAGAATCGCTGGAGGGTCCTGGTTGTGGATCGTCGATATCTTCTTCTCTCCCCTCCTCCTCTCCACGGTCATCACTCTTGTCGTCGGGTTCGTTTGTAGCGAATGTCTCGTACAGCTTCTTCGCCTTTGTTTGTATGATATTGCTGTTTATGCTGATGTTTTTCTTTCTGCAATCAGCAATCCACAGGGCCAAAGCAGATTCCATCCGCACTATTATCTTATTGCGGTATGTTACGACCCTCTTTGCTGATTTTATTAAAAGAAATAGTCGCTGTTTTCCTGATATTTGCCTCATCCTTTTTGATGTAGCGAACAGTAGATTCATTGAGGCCAAAATAACGGCCGACATCTGCAAACCTTTTTCCTTCTTTCAGCATATCTAACAGTTTCACCTTATCTGCTATGGTTAACATCTTCCTTTGCCACTTAGGCTCACTACCAGAAGCCTTAGAAGATGAAGGATGCTTGGGAGGCATTGCAGAGGTTGAAATACGTGAGTAAAAAAATCACAAACAAAACATATTAATAAGCACAATGCGAATGGCGCACACGTCAGTTAGACTGAACGAGAGAGGCGAGACTATGGAAGATGGTGGGAGTACCAAACTTAATTCAAAAAGCCAATCAAACCCCATGATGCAAAACATGCAGAAAAACAATTATGTGATTTGTCATCTCCCACCCTTTCATCCAGTAGCATTTCATGAACTATCTCACTTTGGTGCGGGCCTTTGCGTTTTCCAAGACGCCAATACATTGTACGCTATCGGACATTATTTCACATGGTGCAATACTGTGAGTTATATGTTTAAATTTATGTTTTTTACTATTTTTTACTGTTTTATTACTCTTAGGCTAGGAAATACTTTTTTATCAATAAAATAATGAAAATTTCAATATGTACTAGCTCACATAGGTGCGACCCTTTTCGTTTTCCGAAACGCAGATACCGGTATTGTATTTTACATGGTGCAATACTGTTAGTATTTATGTTTTTTACTATTTTTTACTGTTTTATTATTCTTAGGCTAAGAAATAAATTTTTTTATCAATAAAATCATTAAACTACTGGAAATTTTAATATATGCTAGCTCACGTAGGTGCGACACTTTGCGTTTTCCGAAACGCTGATACCGGTATCATACTTTCTATGGTGCAGAGTTACATGTTCAAATTTATGTTTTTTTACTATTTCTTACTGTTTTATTATTCGTAGGCTGGGAAATACATTTTTTTTATCAATAAAATAATGAATTTTTTTCTTCAATAAAACAAATTAAAATACTGAAAATTTTATTTTTTTAATATTTTAATATTTTTGCATATACCCAGAAAAAGAATTGCCAAAAAATAACTGCGATACAGTGAATCCGCGATAGGTGAACCGCGATATAGCGAGGGATCACTGTGTATATATATATATATATATATATATATATATATATATATATATATATATATATATATATATATATATATTATATATATATATATATACAGTGATCCCCCCATTATCGCAGGGGTTCGGTTCCGGAACCCGGCGCGAAACAGGAAAATCGCGGAGTAGGATCAGCCTATATGTACATAGATATTTTAATTTATTTTTACGTTTACACCGTATAAACCCTCCCTGTACTGTTAACAAACCACTCTTTACTTCATAAATAACAGCATGCAAGCGTAAATTTATATGACATACTTATGTACATAGGTATTTTACAATTATTTTTCGTTTACTCTATAAACCCTCCCTGCACTTTTAAAGAACCACCCTTTACTTTATAAATAACAGCATGCAACGTAAATTTATATGTACGTGATAGGTAAACTTACCTTATCTGTTATGGTTAACATTTTCCTTTGCCACTTAGGCTCACTACAAGAAGCCTTAGAAGATGAAGGATGCTTGGGAGTCACTGCAAATTTTAAGATATGCGAGTAATAAATTACAACAAAACGTATTAATAATAATAAGCACAACGTGAACCGCGCACACGAGTGAGGCAAGACAATGGAAGATGGTGGAGGCCTTTGTCCGAAACGCTGATAGCGGTATTGTATTTTACATGTGGCAATACTGTTAGTATTTATGTTTTTTACTATTTTTTACTGTTTTATTATTCTTAGGCTAAGAAATAAATTTTTTTTATTAATAAAATCATGAAACTATTGGAAATATAAATATATATGCTAGCTCACGTAGCTGCAACCCCAATACATTGTACGCTATCGGACACAAGCAAAACATGAACGGCGCACACGTGAGTTAGACTGAACGAGCCTTTGTCTAAACACTGTTAGCGGTATCGTATTTTACATGTTGCAATACTGTTAGTATTTATGTTTTTTACTATTTTTTACTGTTTTATTATTCTTAGGCTAAGAAATACGTTTTTTTCTCAATAAAATCATGAAACTACTGGAAATATAAATATATATGCTGGCTCATGTAGCTGCGACCCCAATACATTGTACTCTATCAAACAATATTTCGCATGATGCAATACTGTGAGTTATACTGTACGTACGTATATCTAAATTTATGTTTTTAACTATTTTTTACTCTTTTATTATTCGTAGGCTGGGAAATAAATTTTTTTTATCAATTAGATTATGAAATATGTTTTTTTTAATGAAAAAATGAAAATACTGAGAATATTTATTTTTTGTAATATTTTGATATTTTTGCATATACAGTGTTACCCCGGTTATTCGCGTTTCTTGGTTCGCGTTCTCACTGTATCGGTTTTTTTTTTTTTTGGAAAAAAAATATATATATATTTATTTATTTTTTTCTTTTTAAAGATTATTGTGACACCAGGATGGGCCAAAAAAATGATAAAATAAAGCAGACTTTATCAGGTTGTAAATAGAAACAGAGATGGAGAGTGTAATGACCTGTCAGATGTGAAGGGATTATAAAAGATGTGTAATGAATATCCAGCTCTCTGCTGGGTTTTAATATACCTCTGCATTACTTTCATGATGTCTATTCCAATAATTCTGCTTAGATCTTATTATTATTAATATTATTATAATTATTATTATTATTATTATCATTGGCAACAATAATTTTCCTTTGATGATGATTGTGGAATTATTATCATCATCATCATTATTATTATTATTAAGGGCTCATCATTGTTTGTACATCTGTTGGTTTATTTACTTTTAATAAATGTGTAAAGTGCCCCTCCCTAGTTGGCTGGGACAAAGAGAGTGTGGGGGGTTGGGTAGAATAGAATGTTGGATAGAGAGAGAGAGAGAGAGGAGAGAGAGAGAGAATCTTTAAGTAACTCTTGTTCATTCAACCAAAACTATATTATTTATAGTAAAAATAATGGTTTAATTACGAATCCGTAGTAATGATGATGATAATATTAGTAATAATAATAATAATAATGATAATAATAATAATAATCTCCCCAGTCATCATCAAAGAAAAATTATTGTTGCCAATAATAATGATAATAAGATCTAAGGAGAAGTTTTAGAATAGACATCATGAAGGTAATGCAGAGGTATAGTAAACCCAGCAGAGAGCTGGATATTCATTACACATCTTTTATAATCCCTTCACATCTGACAGGTCATCCCACTCTCCATTTCTGTTTCTCTTTACAGCCTGATAAAGGCCGTTTTGTTTTATAATTTTTGGCCTGTCCTGGTGTCATAATCATCTTTAAAAAAAAAAAAATAATAAAAAGAAAAAAAAAATATATATATATTTTTTTTTTAAAGGCTGATCTTACTTCGCGATTTTCCTGGTTCGCGCCAGGTCCTGGAACCGAACTACCGCGATAACGGAGGCAACACTGTACCCAAAATATAAAATAATAATTAGCCAAAAAGAAAAACCGTGGTACAGTGAAATCGTGAACCAAGAAACGCGATCCAGCAGGGGATCACTGTGTATATATATATATATATATATATATATATATATATATATATATATATATATATATATATATATATATATATATATATATATATATATATATATATATATATATATATATAGTGTTACCCCAGTTATTCGCGCTTCCTGGTTCGCTTTCTCACTCTATCGCGTTTTTTTTTTTTATAAATTATTATTTTATTTCTTGGGTATATGCAAAAATATTAAAATATTAAAAAAACAAATTCTCAGTATTTTCATTTTTTTTTATTGAAAAAAACATTTCATTATCTAATTGAGAAAAATAAATTATTTCCCAGCCTACGAATAATAAAAAAGTAAAAAATAGTAAAAAGCATAAATGTAGATAGATAGATAGATAGATAGATACGTTTATTGACCACCTCTTTTGAGAAGTACGGTATAATCTTTACAAAAGGAATATTTGGTCCAAATTACAGTGAATAAATACAATAGATTTTGTAAAATCATCAAATAAGTAGATGAATTTTAATTTAATATACATTGTACTAATAACTGAATGATATACGTACGTACAGTATAACTCACAGTATTGCATCATACGAAATAGTGTTCGATAGCGTACAATGTATTGGGGTCGCAGCTACGTGAGCTAGCATATGTATTTATATTTCCAGTAGTTTCATGATTTTATTGATAAAAAAAACATATTTATTAGCCTAAGAATAATAAAACAGTAAAAAATAGTAAAAAACATAAATACTAACAGTACTGCAACATGTAAAATACGATACTGCTATCAGCGTTTTGGTCAAAGACTCGTTCAGTCTAACTCACGTTTTGCTTGTGTTCGATAGCGTACAATGTATTGGGGTCGAAGCTACGTGAGCTAGCATATATATTTATATTTCCAGTAGTTTCATGATTTTATTGATAAAACAAACGTATTTCTTAGCCTAAGAATAATATAACAGTAAAAAATAGTAAAAAACATATATACTAACAGTATTGCAACATCTAAAATATGATACCGCTATCAGCGTTTCGGACAAAGGCTTCCACCATCTACCATTGTCTCGCCTCGCTCGTGTGCGCCATTCATGTTGTGCTTATTATTATTAATGTGATTTGCTTGTGATTTTTTACTCGCATATTTTAACCTTGCAATGCCTCCCAAGCATTCTTCATCTTCTAAGGCTTCTTGTAGTGAGCCTAAGCGGCAAAGGAAAATGTTAACCATTGTAGATAAAGTGAAACTCTTAGATATGTTGAAAGAAGGAAAAAGGTTTGTGGATGTCGGCCGCTATTTTTCGTAAACGTAAAAATTTTTGTAAAATATGGAACCTATTAGTGTCAAGTCATCATCACCTCATTCATGGTAAGTTTTCCTATCACTTTCATAGAAAAATTTCGTTGCTTGCTGTTATTTATAATGTAAAGGGTGTTTTTTTAACAGTACAGGGAGGGTTTATACAGTGTAAACGTAAAAATACATTAAAATATCTATGTACATATAGGCTGATCTCTACACCACGGATATCAGGGTTCGCGCCCGGTCCCGGAACCGAACTACCGCGACAAGTGAGGCAACCCTGTATATATATATATATATATATATATATATATATATATATATATATATATATATATATATATATATATATATATATATATATATATATATATATATAGAGGGTCCCCACTTTACGTCAGGATTTCGTTCATGACAGCTGACTTAATTCAGATTTCGACTAAAGTTGGAACACACCTTCAATTCGACCCTAGGTATTCCCACGATGCTAAATAAACTATGTTCTTAATCTTAAACATAAAAATAGTCAAAGTACATAATGCAGTATTGCTTACCTTTACTACTTTGGTTGATTTGCATTTTAATGACTGTTATGTTGAAAAATTTATTTATTGGTCTCTTATGTAACCTCGAAACAACTTAACTCAGAATGACTTCAAACAGGGACCTCCTGTATATATATCTATATATACACTGCCCTCTTGGAACGACGCGAGGATAGATTCTCAAAGGCTCAGGTAATGTGAAATACGTGTAATGTAACCAGTAATTTTCCATAAGAAACAATGATAATAGGCATAGATACATTCCACAACAGTTCCTAAACACACTATACCAAAGTTATCAGATAAGTAAAACATATTTTATAAGTACATAACAAAGCTGAAAGACCTTGTAGTTATTTATATTAATATCCAAATAGTGTACAGTATAAAAGACATACAGGTTTACAAATAAATACTGTACAGCAAAAAAAAATTAACACACCCTAAGAACAAACCCCTATCTGCAAACGTAAACAAAGATGACATAAGCGGTAGGAGAAGGAGGGGGTGACTTAAGCAGTAGGGGAGGGAGGAGAAATGGGGTAGAGCAAACCCTTGGTTGTTGTTGGGTTAATACTGGGTGAAGAGAGACTGAAGCACATGGCAGCATGGTGGGAAACAGTTTTATTCAGTTTAATTACTAAACTGAACCATTTTTTCGCTTTTTCTAGTGTGCACATAGCTCGTGCATTTCGTTTTTTTTGCTATTAATTTCAAGACGTGCTATTCCAATTTTGCACAGTATAAACATGAAAAAGTGAAGTGACTATATATATATATATATATATATATATATATATATATATATATATATATATATATATATATATATATATATATATATATAT
>JAXCGZ010023129.1:37500-55000 GCA_037179515.1 Halocaridina rubra
ATTTGAAAACATGACTAATATTTTACCCTGACCGGGACTTCAACCTTGGACTTATAATTACTAAGCCAAGGCGCTACCAACTACACCACAGTAGATTAAAAGGAAACAGACCTCATAGCTTATATCTGCTAGAGTAGGAATGAACGCATTCTGTATGAATGCCATTATGTTCATATTACAGTTTCCCCAACCTGACTCGTGGTTTCGTTTTCGCATTTAAGTCAACCCCCAATCTCGTTCGGGACCAACAATAAGCAAATATGCACATTACATATGTGATCACATGACTGATTTTTTACCCCAACTGGGACTTAAACCTAGGACTTGTAATTACTAAATGAAGGCGCTACCAACTACACCACAGAAGGTTAAAAGGAAACAGACCTTACAGCTTATGTCTGCTAGAGTAGGAATGAATGCATTCTATATGAATTCCTTTATGTTCATATTACGGTTTCCCCAACGTCACTCGTGGTTTCGTTTTCACATTTAAGTCAACCCCCAATCTCATTTGGGACCAACAATAAGCAAATAAGCACATTACATGTGAACACATGACATATTTTTTACCCCGACGGGGACTTGAACCTAGGACTTATAATTACTAAGCCAAGGTGCTACCGTCTACACCACAGAAGGTTTAAAGGAAACAGACCTTGTAGCTTATATCTGCTAAAGTAGGAATGAAGGCATTCTATCTGAATGCCACTATATTCTTACAGTTTCCCCAACCTGACTCGTGGTTTCGTTTTCGCATTTAATTCAACCCCCAATGTCATTCGTGACCAACAATAAGCAAATAAGCACATTATGTATGTGAACACATGACTAATATTTTACCCAGACTGGGACTTGAACCTTAGACTTATAATTACTAAGCCAAGGCGCTACCAACTACACCACAGTAGGTTAAAAGGAAGCAGACCTCATAGCTCATATCTGCTAGAGTAGGAATGAACGCATTCTATATGAATGCCACTATGTTCATATTACAGTTTCCCCATCCTGATTCGTGGTTTCGTTTTCGCATTTAATTAAACCCCCAATATCATTCGGGACCAACAATAAGCAAATAAGCACATTACATATGTGAACACATGACTAATTTTTTAGACAGACTGGGACTTGAACCTAGGACTTATAATTACTAAGCCAAGGTGCTACCAACTACACCACAGAAGTTTAAAAGGAAACAGACCTTATAGCTTATATCTGCTATAGTAGGAATTGACGCATTCTGTCTGAATGCCACTATGTTCATATTACAGTTTCCCCAACTTCACTCATGATTTTGTTTCTGCATATAATTCAACTCCCAATCTCATTTGGGACCAACAATAACCAGATAAGCACATTACATATGTGAAAACATGAATAATTTTTTACCCCGACCGGGTAAAAAATTTTTAACCACAGGTTAAAAGGAAACAGACCTTATAGCTTATATCTACTATAGTAGGAATTAACGCATTCTATCGGAATGCCACTATGTACTTATTACAGTTTCCCTAACCTGAATTATGTTTTTTTTTTTCGCATTTAATTCAATACCAATCTCATTCGGGACCAACAATAAGCAAATAAACACTATACATATATGAAAACATGACTAATTTTTTACCCCGACCGGGACTTGAATCTAGGAATTATAATTACTAAGCCAAGGCGCTACCAACTACACTACAGAATGTTAAAAGGAAACAGGCCTTATAGTTTATATCTGCTATAGTAGGCCTTATAGTTTATATCTGCTATAGTAGGAATGAACGCATTCTATCTGAATGCCACTATGTTCATATTACAGTTTTCCCAACCTGACTCGTGGTTTTGTTTTTTCATTTAATTCAACTCTCAATCTCATTCGGGACCAACAATAACCAAATAAACACATTACATATGTGAAAACATTAATAATTTTTTACCCCAACTGGGCCTTGAACCTAGGACTTATAATTACTAAGCAAAGGCACTAGCAACTACACCACAGAAGGTTAAAAGGAAACAGACCTTATAGCTTATATCTTCTATAGTAGGAATGGAAGCATTCTATCTGAATGCCATTATGTTCATATTACAATTTCCCCAACCTGACTCGTGGTTTCGTTTTCACATTTAGTTCAATTTCCAATCTTAATTGGGACCAACAATTACCAAATAAGCACATTACATATGTAAAAACGTGAATAGTTTTTTACCCTGACCGGGACTTGAACGTAGGACTTATAATTACTAAGTGAAGGCGCTACCAACTACACTACAGAAGGTTAATGATACAAAACTTATAGCTAGTATCTGCTATAGTAGGTTTGAGCGCATTCTATCTGAATGCCACTATTTTCATATTACATTTTCCCCAACATGACTCGTGGTTTCATTTTTGCATTTAGTTCAAATCCCAATCTCATTCGGGACCAACTATAAGCAAATAAGCACATTACATATGTGAAAACATGACTAATTTTTTACCCTGACCGGGACTTCAACCTAGGACTTATAATTACTAAGCCAAGGCGCTACAAACTACGCCACAGTAGGTTAAAAGGAAACAGACCTCATAGGTTATATCTGCTAGAGTAGGAATGAACACATTCTATGTGAATGCCATTATGTTCATATTACAGTTTCCCCAACCTGACTCGTGGTTTCGTATTTGCATTTAAGTCAACCCCCAATCTCATTCGGGACCAACAATAAGCAAATAAGCACATTACATATGTGAACACATGACTGATTTGTTACCCCAACTGGGCCTTGAACCTAGGACTTATAATTACTAAACCAAGGCGGTACCAACTACACCACAGAAGGTTAAAAGGAAACAGACCTTATAACTTATATCTGCTAGAGTAGGAATGAACGCATTCTATCTGAATGCCACTATGTTCATATTACAGTTTCCCCAACCCTATTCGTGGTTCCGTTTTCGCATTTAATTCAACTCCCAAAGTCATTCAGGACCAACAATAACCAAATAAGCACAATACATATGTGAAAACATGAATAATTTTTTACCTCGACCGGGACTTGAACCTATTACTTATACTTACTAAGCCAAGGTGCTACTGACTACACCACAGAGTTAAAAGGAAACAGACCTTGTAGCTTATATCTGCTAAAGTAGGAATGAACGCATTCTATCTGAATGCCACTATATTCTTACTGTTTCCCCAACCTGACTCGTGGTTTTTTTTTCGCATTTAATTCAACCCTCAATCTCATTCGGGACCAACAATTAGCAAATAAGCACATTACATATGTGAACACATGACTAATTTTTTACCCACACTGGGACTTCAACCTAAGACTTATAATTACTAAGCCAAGGCGCTACCAACTACACCACAGTAGGTTAAAAGGAAACAGACCTCATAGCTTATATCTGCTAGAGTAGGAATGAACACATTCTATATGAATGCCACTATGTTCATATTACAGTTTCCCCAACCTGACTCGTGGTTTTGTTTTCGTATTTCATTCAACTCCCAATCGCATTTGGGGACCAACAATTACCAAATAATCACATTACATATGTGAAAACATGAATAATTTTGTACCCTGACACGGGACTTGAACCTAGGACTTGTAATTACTAAGCTAAGGCGGTACCAACTACACCACAGAATGTTAAAAGGAAACATACCTTATAGCTTATATGTGCTGTAGTAGGAATGAAAGCATTCTATCTGAATGCCACTATGTTCATATTACAGTTACCCCAACGTCACTCGTGGTTTAGTTTTCGCATTTAATTTAGCTCTCAATCTCACTCGGGACCAACAATAAACAAATATGCACTTTATATATGTGAAAACATTAATAATTCTTTATCCCTACCGGGACTTGAATCTAGGACTTATAATTACTAAGCCAAGGCGCTACCAAGTACACCACAGAATGTTAAAAGGAAACAGACCTTATAGTTTATATCTGCTATAGTAGGAATGATCACATTCTATCTGAATGCTACTATGTTCATAATACAGTTACCCCAACGTCACTCGTGGTTTTGTTTTCGCATTTAATTTAACTCTCAATCTCATTCGGGATCAACAATAAACAAATATGCACATTATATATGTGAAAACATGAATAGTTTTTTACCCCGAACAGGACTGGAACCTAGAATTTATAATTACTAAGTCAAGGTGCTACCGACTACCCCACGGAAGGTTAAAAGGAAACAGACCTTGTAGCTTATATCTGCTATAGTAGGAATTAATGTATTCTATCTGAATGCCACTCTGTTCATATTACAGTTTCCCCAACTTCACTCGTGGTTTCGTTTCCGCATTTAATTCAACTCCCAAACTCATTTGGGACCAACAATAACCAAATAAGCACATTACATATGTGAAAATATGAATAATTTTTTACCCCGACCAGGACTTGAACCTAGGACTTGTAATTACTAAGCCAAGGCGCTACCAACTACACCACAGAGGATTTAAAAGAAACAGTCCATATAGCTTTTATCTGCTAGAGTATTAATGAACGTATTCTATCTGAATGCCACTATGTTCATATTACAGTTTCCCCAACCTGACCTGTGGTTTCGTTTTTGCATTTAATTCAACTCCTAATCACATTCGGGACCAACAATAAGCAAATAAGCACATTACACATGTGAAAACATGACTAATTTTTTACTCAGACTGGGACTTGAACCTAGGACTTATAATTACTAAGCCAAGGCGCTACCAACTACTCCACAGAAGGTTAAAAGAAAACAGACCTTATAGCTTATATCTGCTAGAGTAGGAATGAATGCATTCTATCTGTATGCCAATATGTTCATATTACAGTTTACCCAACCTCACTTGTGGATTCATATTTGCATTTAATTCAACTCCCAATCTCATTTGAGACCAATAATAACCAAATAAGCACATTACATATGTTAAAGCATGAATACTTTTATACCCCGACTGGACTTGAACCTAGGACTTATTACTAAGCCAAAGCGCTACGAACTACACCACAAAATGTTAAAAGGAATCAGACCTAATAGATTTTATCTGCTATACTAGGAATGAACGTATTTTATCTGAATGCCACTATGTTCATATTACAGTTTCCCCAACCTGACTCGTAGTTTCGCATTTTATTCAACTCCCAATCTCATTCGGGACCAACAATAACCAAATAAGCACATTACATATGTGAAAACATAAATAATTTTTTATCCTGGCCAGGACTTGAACCTAGGAGATATAATTACTAAGCCAAGGCGCTACCAACTACACCACAGAAAATTAAAAGGAAACAGACCTTATAACTTATATCTTCTACAGTAGGAATGAACGCATTTTATCTGAATGCCCTATATTCATATTACAGTTTCCACAACATCACTCGTTGTTTCGTTTTCGCATATAAGTCAATTCCCAATCTCATTCGGGACCAACAATAACCAAATTAGCACAAAATATATGTGAAAACATAACTAATTTTTTACCCCGACCGTGACTTGAACCTAGGACTTATAATTACTAAGCCAAGACGCTTCCAACTACACCAGAGAGGGTTAAAAGGAAACAGACCTTATAGCTTATATATGCTAGAGTAGGAATGAACGCATTCTATCTGGATGTCGCTATGTTCATATTTCAAATTCCCCAACCTCACTTCTGGTTTCATTTTTGCTTTTAATTCAACTCTCAATCTCATTCGGGACCAACAATTAGCAAATATGCATATTACATATGTTGAAACATGAATAATTTTTTACCCCGACTGAGAATTAATCCTAGGACTTATAATTTCTTAAACCTAGGACTTATAATTACTTGATCCTAGGATGTATAATTACTAAACCTAGGTGCTACCAAGTACACCACAGAAGGTTAAAAGGAAACAGACCTTATAGTTTATATCTGTTGTAGTAGGAATGAATGCATTCTATCCGAATGCCACTATGTTGATATTACAAATGCCCCAACCTCACTCGTGGTTTCATTTTCGCATTTAATTCAACTCCCTATCTCATTCGGGACCAACAATAAGCAAATTTGCACATTACATATGTGAAAACATGAATAATTTTTAACCCTGACCGGGATTTGAACCTAGGACTTATAAATACTAAGCCAAGGCACTACCAACTACGCCGCAGAATGTTAAAAGGAAACAGACCTTATAGCTTATATGTGCTGTAGTAGGAATGAAAGCATTCTATCTGAATGCCACTATGTTCATATTACAGTTTCTCCAACCTAACTCGTGGTTCTGTTTTCGCATTTAATTCAACTCCCAATCTCATTCGGGACCAACAATAACCAAATAAGCACATTACATATATGAAAACGTGAATAATTTTTTACCCCGACCGGGACTTGAACCTAGGACTTATAATTACTAAGCCAAGGTGCTAACAACTACACCACAGATGGTTAAAAGAAAACAGACCTTATACCTTATATGTGCTATAGTAGAATTGAACGCATTCTATCTGAATGCCACTATGTTCATATTACAGTGTCCCCAACCTCACTTGTGGTTTCGTTTTCGCATTTAAATCAACTCCCAATCTCATTCTGGGCCAACAATAACCAAATAAGCACACTACATATGTGAAAACATGAGTAATTTTTTACCCCGAGTAGGACTTGAACCTAGGACTTATTATTACTAAGCCAAAGCACTAACAACTACACCACAGAAGGTTAAAAGGAAACAGACCTTATAGCTTATATCTGCTATAGTAGGAATGAACACATTCTATCTGAATGCCACTATGTTCACCACGAGTGAGGTTGGGGAAACTTTAATATGAACATAGTGGCATTCAGATAGAATGTGTTCATTCCTACTATTGCAGATATAATCTATAAGGTCTTGTTTCCTTTTAACTTTCTGTGGTGTAGTTGGTAGTGTCTTGGCTTTGTAATTATAAGTCCTAGGTTCAAGTCCCGGTCGGGGTAAGATATTATTCATGTTTTCACATATGTAATGTGCTTATTTGGTGATTGTTGGTCCCGAATAAGATTGGGAGTTGAATTAAATGTGAAAACGAAACCACGAGCCAGGTTGGGGAAACTGTAATAAGAACATAGTGGCATTCAGAGAGAATCCTTCATTTCTACTATAGCATATATAACCTATAAGGTCTGTTTCCTTTTAACCTTCTGTGGTGTATTTGGCAGCGCCTTGGCTTAGTAATTATAAGTCCTAGGTTCAAGTCCCGGTCGGGGTAAAAAATTATTCATGTTTTCATATATTTAATGTGGTTATTTGCTTATTGTTTGTCCCGAATGAGATTGAGAGTTGAATTAAATGTAAAAACGAAACCTCGAGTCAAATTTGGGAAACTGTAATATGAACATAATGGCATTCAGATAGAATGCGTTTATTCTTACTATAGCAGATATAAGGTATAATGTGTGTTTCCTTTTAACCTTCTGTAGTGTGGTTGGTAGCGCCTTGGCATAGTAATTATAAGTCCTAGGTTCAAATCCCACTCGAGGTAAAAAATTAGTCATGTTTTCACATATGTAAAATGCTTATTTGGTTATTGTTGGTCTCGAATGAGATTGGGAGTTGAAATAAGTGCCAAACAAAATCACGAGTGAATTTGGGGAAGCTGTAATATGAAGATAGTGGCATTCAGATAGAATGCGTTCATTCCTACGCTAGCAGATATTAGCTATAAGGTTTGTTTCCTTTTAACCTTCTGTGGTGTAGTTGGTAGCGACTTGGTTTAGTAATTATAAGTCCTAGGTTGAAGTCCCGGTCGGGGTAAAAAATTATTCATGTTTTAACATATGTAATGTGCTTTTTTGCTTATTGTTGGTCCCGAATGAAATTGGGAGTTGAATTAAATGCCAAAACGAAACCCTGAGTCATATTAGGGAAACTGTAATATGAATATAGTGGCATTCAGATAGAATGCTTTCATTCCTACTATAGCAGATATAAGCTATAAGGTCTGTTCTGTGGTGTAGTTGGTAGCGCCTTGGTTTAGTAATTACAAGTCCTAGGTTTAAGGCCCGGTCGGGATAAAAAATTATTCATGTTTTCACATATGTAATGTGCTTATTTGCTTACTGTTGGTCCCAAATGAGATTGGGAGTTGAATTAAATGCCAAAACAAACTCACGAGTGAGGTTGGGGAAACTGTAATATGAACATAGTGGTATTCAGATATAAGCTATATGGTCTGTTTCCTTTTAACCTTCTATGGTGTAGTTGGTAGCACCTTGGCTTAGTAATTGTAAATCCTAAGTTTAAGTCCCGGTCTTGTTAAAAAAATGATATATATATATATATATATATATATATATATATATATATATATATATATATATATATATATATATATATATATATATATATATATATATATATATATATATATATATATATATATATATATATATATATATATATATATATATATATATATATTATTTAAAATAAGTTGTTAGTATTTGCATTTGCCTGACAACTTTTTATTACTATTCCAGATAATAATTGATGAGTACAATGCTTGTCGAGGAGTGACTGATGGAGGAGGAATTCAAGGTGTTTCCCAAATGATGTTTGCAGATCCTACTAGTGGAGACCTTCCAGAGTGCTCTGGAATATTCTCTGAACTTAAGAACAGAGTTTTAGAGGCCATAGCAGAGCACAGAGCAGAAACTGAACAAAGGTTTGTTTTTTATTACAGCTTCCCTCTACTATTTGCTCGACATGTTTTATTACCTAGCATACCTTGTCTCATGGTCCTTTTGATTATTCAAGCAAAGAGACTGTCTCTAGCACTGTTCAGCAAGGAGTCAAGCTCAGGACCTTGTAAGTGGCATCCAGGTGGTATATCCACAGAGCTAAGGAAGGATGGATGAGATTTTGATAAATTAATAGTAATCATTCTGTAATGTGAATCCAGTGGAGGACCACAGTGGAGTAGTGGATAGAATACTCAATTTGGAAAATAACAGACCACATTCGAGCCCACAGTGTTAGGAAGGACATTCAGCCTTAATTTTCCAGTACCAATTGGTCTGTGTTGACCCCCTTATTTAGGACTAATTGTAACACAAAATGTAAAAAAAAAATCTTGGATAATATGAATATAAATAACAGAATTGTCGCCAGGATAAATTTATTAGATATTTAAGATAAGTAACTGCCTAGCTAACCACCCAGTTTACTAAATATGCAATCCTGGCTCATTATCAACTTATTTTATTGTCTGCATAAACCAACTTGCCTTTGTACAAAGGGAGGAAGTAATTAGAGTAGAACAGCTACTAAATGTCCAGTGTGAGATTTTGCTAAATCTTGTCCTTTCTCATTGCTTATTACTCTGTTTTTTGTATATTCACAATGTGATCTTTGCTGGTTGGTTATTCGTTTTGCACTTTCACCTAATAAATAAATTTTTATGGAAGCTTTTTGTTCTCTGTCTTAATAAATATTGCAACCACAAAACATGTACAGAATTTATTTGTTTTTTATTAAATTAATTAATATTTCAGCCAAGAGCTGATTGCTTCCCAGGGAGTAAGTAAGATTCACAGTGATGAAGTAATAATGACATGTGGCATGTGGGATGTTGTGTTGGCCTTTCTCACCAAAGCTGCCAAAATGAGGAAGTTTCATGTCATTGTGGCCGAATGTGCTCCAAAATATGATGTGAGTTAGCTATGTCATATTTAAATATGGCTGGAATATAAAAAGATGTTATTGGCTGTTACACTAACTTAAGCATGTTAAAATTAGTTATTGAAAATTTCCAAGTTATAGTGTATTCTAATCTTAGGATATGAAGTGCATCTAAGTTACTATAGTTTTGGTAATAAGTTATAATACTTAATAACAGAAAAAAAATTTAATTCTGATAAGAGAACATGCTGCTTATACGTATGCAAATATATATTCATTGTAGTTTTGGTTAAGCTCAGGATTATGTTTCATAACAGAGTTATAATTACACTCTTAGAGATCCGGTAAGCATTGTAGTTTTTATAATAAATTAAAAAAGCCTACCCCGTATTTGTGGTTTATGTAATTGATGTATGTAATGGCAGGTGAGAACCCTTTTAGTAGTAACACTCCTGTTTGTCATACATGGGATCCAAATTTGATGAGGATGGAAAGGACAGGTAGTATCTATTTCCTCTCTAAATTCAATTCATGATGCATAATAACTGATGGGAAAGGTATCAACAACAGGCGAGATTTGATGATGTATTGTTGCATCTGTTCATCTCTTACACATATGGTCTCTCTGCTTGTTTCAGTTGGATATGGTATCATGTTTTAAAGAAAAAATATATGTATAAATATAGATTCTTACCCTATTCATGAACAGAGATGTTACTCATGAATTCACCTACATCATATCTCCGATAGCCGTCGTATATAATAATTATGTATGAAGTATCCAGATACTTAACAGTAAAGTTGATGTGTTATACTGAATAATCAGTCGTAAGAGGAGATACTGACTGCATCAGTGTCATTTGAAAATTGTCATCCATGGGTTTTTAAACATAGTCTTGTGCTCTCCATATGGGAGCTATAGCATCATTTTTAATAGATGACATTCCTTTATGTGGTATTATGTTTTCAGAATATATCAATGCTTAAAGTAAAATGGGATGACAAACTATTATTTTTACTAGAATTTTGTGGTTATTAAACCAGTGTCTCCATTTTTCTTTTAATATATAAATATCATATTCAGCCTTGAATTGGTAAATTCTATGAGTGACTGTATTGCCTAGATTTGTGCTGTATGTTCTACAGGGCCATAAAATGGCAAAATTGTTATGCTCAGCTGGCATCCAGACCACTCTTATCCAAGACTGCGCAGTTTTTCCCATGATGTCACGTGTTAATAAAGTAATTATTGGCACGAGAACCGTTCTTAGTAATGGTGGCATTAAAACTTTCGTAGGTGCATCTCCTTTAGCCTCTGCTGCTAAGTTTTATTCAGTCCCAGTAAGTGAAGTTTTTTCCTTCTTTGTGAATCATTTTTGTAACTGTATCTGAATAACTTCTCTTTCTCATTTTATTAAATATAATGGTTAGTATATTTTCTTTGTAAAATTATTCCAATAGTGTATTAAATGTAACTTTGTAGCTGTAATTATATTGAAGATGATGAATTTTGAGATACAATAAGAAGCTTGACATTTTGAAATCTATCTCTCAGCTTTATGTCTGTACACCAACTTACCAGTTCAGTCCAATAGCTTGTGAAGAAGCAAATCACTATGGAAGTGGAACCCATGTTATTCCTTGCAACTCGGACCTACCAGCCTCGGTTAATGCCGTAGCAGCTCAGTTTGATTATGTTCCTCCAGAAAATGTTACAAGTTTTATTACGAACAAGTATGTATACATGTAATTTTCAATTTCCTTTATGTACATGCTTCTTTGTCATTGCTCTTCATAGTCTTGCTAACTATGAAAGGGAAAATAATCCCTTAAATATATGCTTATAGGTTTTACAGCATCTACAATGGCGTCAAGTTTTGTATCTAAAGACGTTGTTTCTTTGAGTTTTGCTTTTAGCAGAGTAGTAGGTACACAGTTGAAGCAGCTGCTGGTATGACAATGTAGTTTAGATACATGGTTTTAATGTCTGATAGTCTCATCTCAGCAGTTTGTGTCATAATGTTGGACATACTGTCATCATGAAACATAATTTGTCCCCTGTCCGGGATTTGAACTTAGGACACTTAATCTGTGTGCCAAGGCGCCACCAACTACACCACCGAAGGTATAAGTGAAGACAGAAACCTCTAAGCTAGGGAATGAACACACTCCACTTAGTGCCTATGTTCATTTTACTCCTTTCCCAATATCACTTGTGGTTTCTTTTTGGATTAATTTCATATCCCCTTTATATAGGCACCAACATTGATCTGATAAATACTGTATTATAGATGAAAACATGAATTATATTTTGCCCCTGGCTGGGATCCGAACCTTGTGCCAAGGTGCATCCATCTACACCACACTGATTATGTATCCAAGGTTTGAATCCTGACCAGGGGCAAAATATGTTTAATGTTTTCACATTAATATAACGTGTTTATTTTATCACTGTTGATACCTACATACATGGAATTTGAATTAAATGCAAAAACAACCCACATGTAAGGTTGGGAAAAAGAGTAAAATGAACATAGGCTTTAACTAGAATGCATTCATTTCCTAGCTTTGCAGTTTGTTGAGAGGTTTCTTTATTCACTTATGCCTTAAATTACAAGTCTAATATTATGAACTGGGAACTGTGTGGCTGTCCATAACAAAATGAGATACTACGCCAATATCCAAGTATACTTATTTATAATGGACATCGTAAAACTAATTTTTTCCCATCTTTGAGATACAGTAGGTTTTTTCAGAAGAACCCACATGAAGCAAGTTCGATATTGACTAAATCAATAACAGTAAACAGAGTTGATTTTTGCTGTAGATCCCAAAGTCTTGCCGTTTGCAGAAATTTTTAAGTATCTGAAGCAAGCTGAAGAGCCATGCAGTTCAATAAGTCCTTATGAAAATTACGTTATATGGTTAAAATATTATTATTTGTATTAAAACTCGAGAGAAGAGAAAGTGTGTAAATACACAGTAAACAAACCTAATTATACATTAGAGACTGTAACAGGCTTCATTAAAGGACTAAAATACCGTGATGAAGGGTATGGAAGAGTTGGAAATAAAAGTAGAATGCCCTGCAAACACTATTCATGACTTTTGCTTTTTATAAGTGTGACACCGGAATAGGCAAAGAAAATTACCCTCAACAGGCCTGAGCACCAAGAAAACATGAGAAGGAGAAAAAGCAGTAGCTTAAGGACAAAGCAGAAATAAGAGAATAATATATAATTAAAAAAGGACATGCTGAATGAATAGCAAAAAAATGAAGATCAAGAAAATAGCAGGATTAGGCCTTGAGATGGTGATAGATCAGTTAGAGAAGACAGAAGGAGCAAGAGAGTTTCAACATCTGGAAGTATAAGGAAAGAATTCTCAAGAGATTGAGGAGACTTGGTTGAATAACCATCTGATTATCCCTCTTTTTATAGTATAAAATTTGGCAGGCTTTGCATTCACTCCATGATGGGTGCCAATCTCGTATATTATATCTCAGATATACAAAAGAAGAGCAAAAAGACATCCATGGTCAGAGTAACACCCATCTCCTTTCTGCACATGCATATTATTATGTTGATACTGTTAGTGCTGTTATTCAGAATGAAAGTTTTAAGCAGAATTAATGTGGCATAAAGTTTTAAATTCATATCTTGGAAAAAAGAGTTTTGTATGAATATTAGTACATGAATTCTTTTATCAGGTATAATTATCATGTTAATTCAACTGCTGAATTGGCTATAGACCTTGTTTTAACAACCTCAACTTGACTTGACCAGTATCTATAATAGTAATCTCATTCCCTATTACTGCCGAGTATCCTTGCTGTCCTTACCTCTGTTTAACAATGTCACGCTTTTTGCTAATCTTCTTTATTAAAACGGACATAAAGTAGCCTCACCAATACCTGTCAGTTTCCTTCAAAAGTTTTTTCATAATCTCTTCATTGCTAGTCATTTCATATTATTTATGGTTATTGAAATATTTACTATATTTTCTGTGCTTCTCTGTTCGTGCAAACCTTCTTATTTAAAATATGTCAGCTTCATCTACTCATTTTCTGACACATATAAGCTTTAAGTTAATTTAACCCCTTTTACCTTGATTTCTTCGAAACTTTTATCCACCAAGCCAGTGACTTCCTCTTTAATTCTTCATACTCTCACCTTCCTCGCCCAGCTGATTGCTTTACAGAATGCATGAAAATTTAACACATTTTTCCCACTTCCTCGTGTACTTTTATCATAAAATTCCTTTCATCACCATTGCTAATCTATTCCTTTGCCATATGTCTATCTGTTAACTCTATAAATGCAACTTCCTCCATCACTTATCCAATTTCCTGCCTATACTCTTCTCCCACGCTTTTGATAAATCATCATCAAACTCTTACCGTGTGTTTATTTGCTAACTCACTCATGCACATCTCCTCCATACTTTTCTCTTTGCCTTTATTATTTTTCACCTTTGCTTTATATAGAAAATGATCAAACACACCATCTTTTACTCCTATTAATGGAATTTCAAGAATTCTTCTTCTGTCTGCTCATAATTAAGAATTTCTATTTGTCCATATATCTAACTTGTTCATCACACTTTTGAATAAGTCTCTTCTTAAAAGGGGTATCACTTTTCTTTCCTAGACATGAGTACTGTACCACTTGCCAGATTCATTAATTGCTATGTCACCCAACTTTCCAGTTTATACCTCACTTGTTATATTACTTACATTCTCATCACATCTCCTCTCGAATGCCCTCTGCTCGGCAGTGTGTATTAGGTAATTACTCATATTAAGGTAGAACCATATACTCTCCTTACATATTACTCTCATTGCCATCGGTCCCGTAGAGATTTATCGTTATATGTGTTTCATATTTTACTTCCATCTTGATCTGTCTGTACACTGATTCTTTCCGCTACTGACCGCAGTTTCACGTGCCTCTACTCAACAGCCATGCTGTTTGCTTACTAGACTGCCTTTTCGTGTTCATAAGTAATATTCTTACCCTCACTTTCCACAAAAGCATCATATCTTTTACTTCAAGTTTTCTCTCATAGTGTCATAAAATCTAGTTTCCTGTTATAATTCGTTTTCCATTATTAGCAAAGTATTATAGTGTTGCCGTGTGGAGCAGGCTTTGACTATTCCTGTTCCTTGTACAGTATTGTTGCCCCTAAGCATGGACACTATACAAATAAGTCTTATTTTTACGTATGCTATTTACTCTTTTAATACAGGATTAGCTTGAGTGGTATGCATAATTTATGGATTATTTTACTCTTTTTTACAGCCGTGGGATAGCCCCATCATATGTATGTCGACAATTAAGTGAATTGTACCAGCCCACCTCTTATGACTTATAATGTTCTTGCTATAATGTTTGTTACTACACTTTATATGCATTATTTTCTTTGGTAAGTAAAAGCACAAACACTTCTTTAGTTAGGATAGATATTGGAAGCTATTATAAATAAGAAGCTTATTATGGTTTAAAATTCTCCTCTATTTTCTCTGATTAGATTTACATACCTGTAGCTTATGTAACTACCAAAAATCTTAATTCTATTCTGAAGTTTTTCAAGATGTTTTCTATTATATATATTTCTTTCTTACAATGATACAATTTATGGTACTTGGAATTGCTTATTTATTTGTGTGGAGCTATAATTTCTTTGATATTTTCCAAGAACTAATGGAACCCCCATTGCTGTTTTACCTTCTGTATATCCCACCCACAGGGAGCATATACATTTGGCAATTCTTATGCATTAAAAATTCTTTAGTTAATGAGGAGGAAGAGCTCACATTAAAAATGCAATGACATGATATTTCAGAAAATATATCGATTACTGAATTGCGACAAAATGTATGCTTGTTTGTTGTATTACATGTATCCTATCTCTTGGAGATATAATTATGAGCTCTATTGTAAAGTGGAGCAATGGTGGACCATAAATCCATAGATTGTAATGCCTTGCAGGTCCTTCCTTGAAGACTAACCCTGTTTTTCACTACAGATTAGATAAATTCCTTCAACTGTAACACTTTAGCAAGTTAGTATGAAACTGGAGAGAAGAACATGCTTTAGTGATTAGTATAGACTAATCACTGTGTTTACTACCTGATAGAGCTATGCTTGGGTATCGTATGGTTTGAGGAAATTAACTGATAGATGTGATTAGAGAATAACAACACTTGATCTGGTAATGCACTGGTTTGATAAAATGTGTACTGAAAAAGGGGCTCATTAAAGCATTAGTCTTCATGAAGTTTTGTTTTCTTGCAACCCTCAAATTTAATATGATGTTCTTTTCCCAAGAATTGCTATGTTGTGAACATGATACAATATCAAACTAATACTTTGAAGGATCTGTGCATCATAAAACTCCATACTGTATATAAAGTAACTTTTTTTTTTTTCTATGAAATCTCTGTCATCTATTATACATTTAAATTTGTCTATGTTTTTCTTGTAATTGTCTAAAAGAGTGCTTCTGTTGTGGAAGATATATTTACTCTTAAGCATAAAATTTTTTATAATATTCCTCCGACAGTAACAAGTACTATAGAATCTGTATGTTACATAGAGGATATATATTTCGCCTCTCAGCACAAGCATGACCTACTTTACAGTATGATGACAAGTGTATATATTACTGTGCCTGATCTGTATAATGTATTTTGAATCGTCCTTTCTCTTTACTTTTTTATCTATGTCTTGGCCTGGTCGTACACTTGCACACTTAAGAATCTTATAGGGAACACTTGAAATTATTTTCTCTCTTAGAACAACAGACATAAGCTAGTTGATGCTAAGCATGGATGAGGAAGTGTTGGTTGAAAATTGCTCCTTATTAAAAAGGTAAGCATATTCACTGCTGCATAAAAGAATTTTAATCATTATTTCAAGTATTCTAAGAAAGTAAGAAATTTTGGTAATAACTGATTTTAAATCAAATTACGTTTATAATTAAGCTGTACTTTGCTAACCTTTTTACCTTGAATCCATACGTTAAGCAGAATTACATAGTAAAAGTTTTACCTCAGTTGTTTCCCATTGTCTATTGTATACTAATACCAAAATGCTGTACTCTTCTGGTATAAAACACGTTTTTAATTTATTATTGAAGCCTCTGGCTCTATAACAGGTATCATAACTGTGACTAAAAACTTTTGAATGAAAAACCTATGTCTTTTAGAGTAGATTTGAATGTAGAATTGTACCAGTTGCTATTAACATATAGTAATTCCCCACACACGTCATATCGTTTGCCTGTTTCGTCTGTGAAGCCCTTTTTTTGGTGATTATCCCAGTAGGCCACCATTCTGAAGCCATGTGCCTAGAAACAGAAGATTTATTGTTATTCTTCGTCATATTTCTTTTATCTCTCTCTAAGTGGGTTTTGACCAAGCATATGCATTTGGAATTTGCCTGTATTAAATTTGCTTTTTGCTTGTGATTACTGCTTTTTGCATGTGATTATTGCACTGCATATACAGTATTGGTATTTAGAGTATATTGGGTCATGTATTATATAATGAACTGTCATTGGTGTTTCCCATTAAAGTGTCTTATGTAATCTGATCAAAATTAGTATGCTAATAGCTCTGAATTCTTAAATAACAGCATTTATGTTTTTACATGATGCCAAACACTCTTGAAACCAGCAGCATGACTGCATCCATACTAGCAGAACTTAGACTTCAGTGCATGTTCATCTACTACAGTCTCTACTTCTCCCATTGTTTGCAGCAAGAAATGCAGTACATGGAAGGAGTTGTTGCAAGGTACCCCTTTTCCTATCCGGTTTAGGAAACAAAAATGGAACTTCCTCCTTCCCACCACTTGAGAGACCCCTTTAATCCCTTCCTATAACAAACAAGACA
>JAXCGZ010023129.1:57500-63739 GCA_037179515.1 Halocaridina rubra
TTTTTCACTGCTGGCACAAGGACTTCAATCAACCACTCTAGGAATAAAATCCGCATTACGCGAGCCTTTCGATTTGACCTCCAAAGGCGTTCAACACTGTATTGCGCTTAAAAACATGCAGATTTTCAGAGTGATAAACTAAAAGTGTGGTTTGTGGCCAGGCAGTGACTTCGCCTCTTGGATTATATAGGTTCTTTTGGGCATTTTCTTCCAAAAGAGTCCCGTTTCATCACAGTTAAAAACTTGCTGCGGAATATAACCTTCACTCTCGATAAAATTAGCAAAGTCCTTCACGTAAGAATCCACTGCCTTTTGGTCAGAACTAGCCACCTCTCAATGTCTAATGTTGCTATGAATCCCAGTTCGTCAACCAAAATGTTCAAACCAGCTTCTACTGGCATTAAATTCCTCAACACTAGTGCCACAAGAACTCAGAGAGTTCGCTACTAAATCTTGGTGGATTTGCAAAGCCTTAGCACTTATTATGGCCTCGCTAATACTATATCCAACCAACTGTTTTTCATTTATCCACAGCAACAATAACTTTTACCTCTTGTATGAACTGTAACCTTTTCTTCGTTAAAATATATACTTCCTTAGCCACTTCAACCACCTTATTGATCTCTTTACTCTTTAAAATAGTACTGATAGTCGATTTCACCATATTGTACTGCGTGGCGAGATCAGACTCATGAACACCATTTTCATGCTTAAATATTATGTCTTCATTTCAATTGTTATTCGTCTAATGTGTTTAACGCCACTGTCGCAAACGCTTTTAAATTTCCTTGGAGCCATAATAAGGGCTATCTGAAAGGTAAACAAATGGAAAATAAAGCAAGAAATACAAACAGCTCACGAACGAACTACACAGCGCGGGCACCAATGCAGAACTGAAAGCTTGCGAGCGGGAAACATGGCCACCTGGCCAACACATTTGTGTTCGTGGGTTGGTTTTTGTTTGTGACTTGGGGTCAAAATTTGTTCAAAATGTTATTCGTGGGTTGGGGTCACCACTGTAAATACTTTATATATATATATATATATATATATATATATATATTATATAATATATATATATATATATATATATATATATATATATATATATATATATATATATATATACACTCACCTCGCAATTTACGCGAATTTAAACCACGCTAATTTGGAATAACGTGTCTTGAAAATAATAGTAATAAAAATCAAATTACTCATTTAACGCGAGTGAGAAAAAACGAGGTGCTGAGTGGAAGAAAACTTTGTTTGCAGTGTGGTCTGTCAGTACCCTATACAAAGTGGGCTTTTTGCCCTTATTGGAGTGATTTTCCACATAAATCATTGTTGTACTAGTAGAGCAATGATTTATGACTCTCTCTCTCTCTCTCTCTCTCTCTCTCTCTCTCTCTCTCTCTCTCCTCTCTCTCTCTCTCTCTCTCTCTCTCTCTCTCTCTCTCTCTCTCTCTCCTCTCTCTCTCTCTCTCTCTCTCTCTCTCTCTCTCTCTCTCTCTCTCTCTCTCTCTCTCTCTCTCTCTCAAGATGGATGATAGATAGATAGATACACAAATAAATAAATAAATAATAAATAAATAAATTGAATAAATAGAGAGAGAGAGAGAGAGAGAGAGTGATAAATTATTGTTGTGCTAGTACAACAAGGACTTATGTGAAAAGTCACTCCAGTAAGGGTGAAAATCCTAACCAAAAAGTCGTTATGGCTTAGCACTCTGATCACCGCAACCACACATCTGGTGTCCACCGTATATAGAGTGAGTTAATTTATTTTTATGTACTTGTAAAATGTGTTTTACTGAGATTTTTTGTTTGTTATAGTCTGTGTATACATGCTTTTGCATCCTATCTATGTATATTTATATTATTCCTAATGGAAATAGACTATTTAAATTACGCGTAATTTATATTGCAGAAGCCTTCTGAGAACTTATGCTCGCATTATTTTGAGAGGTGAGTTTTATATATATATATATATATATATATATATATATATATATATATATATATATATATATATATATATATATATATATATATATATATATATATATATATATATATATATATATATATATATATATATATATATATATATATATATATATATATATATATATATATATATATATATATATATATATATATACACAGTGGTGACCCCAACCCACGAACTTAATCCGTTCCCAAAAATTGTTCTTGGGTTGGATTTATTTTTCCCATTGAAAAGCATGTAAATTCAATTAATCCATTCCTGGTCACAATAAATATTAATTTAAAAATTTATTTAGTCACTAAAAACATGAAATATAATACAGGTTATATGTATTTCATCTGTAAAAGGAAAATTACATTAATAATAGAAAGGAATTCTACTCTACTAAAGTAAAACATGTACATATTCAGGTATACAGTATACACTAGTTGATACCCAGTATAAAATAGCAAAGTCCAACACTTAGAAAAAGTTGTCACATTCTCCCACTAATAACAAATACAGTAGGAAAGAGTACATATTGTAGGTAAAAAAAAATAATGTAGGTAAGAAACAGTACTGTATTTACCTTTGTGGATGATTGTTGCTGGCATACGTGGATGGTGGTGGAAGGAGGAGGGGGACTAATTTTTGGAAGGAGAGTCCCCAGTATCACTAACACTTTTAACTTTCTTAGCAGCCATAATAAGGGCTATATGAAAGGTAAAACAATGGAAAATAAAGCAAGAAATACGAACAGATCATGAACGAACCACACAGCGCGGGCACCAATGCAGAACTGAGAGCGAGTGAGTGGGACACGTGGTGGCTTGGCCAACACATGCGTGTTCTTGGGTTTGATTTTGTTCATTGGTTTGAGTCAAAATTTATTAAATATTTTGTTTGTGGGTTGGGGTCACCACTATATATATATATATATATATATATATATATATATATATATATATATATATATATATATATATATATATATATATATATATATATATATATATATATATATATATATATATATATATATAAGTACAAACTGTTAGCATACAGCACTAAATAGTAAGGAGGCCCATCAGTGAAACAAAACTTATAAAACAATTCTATATTTCGGATCCTAACTGGATCCTTTCTCAAGCACAGCTGAGAAAAAATAACAAAGTGGAGGAAACGTAAGCAAAAGGACTCATGAGACCTGAGGGATTAAAAATTTTTATGATAACAGTACAGGCCTAATCCAAACGAATTATCCTCAACAAAGAATACTCCAAGATCATTAAATCATTAACAAAGGAAAATGTTAATCCTTGGAATGGTAAAGGATCTGGAAGAAGATAACCCCCCCAAAATTTTTATAATTAAATAATATTAATAAAAATGCACATATAGATACATACATATAACATCTGTTCACACATCCCCATATACAAGAGCATACATAAAGATATACATATATAAATACAAATACAACCAAAATACACAATAACGACTACAATCTGGATGGGGGTTTATCTTGAGGGATAACTTCATTGAGGCAGTGCTTCAGGAGGGCTTTATCAATTATGTCAGGGATCCAATCTATCTAGGGGGCAATGGTCTTGTAAGGAATCATGGCATCGTCGAGAAAATTGCAGGTCACCGAATGAACCATATTATCGTCACGTACCTGCGAGAGTTGTTGGACTGCTTTCACATGTTCATACATGGCTGCCAAACGTTTGAGTGTAAGGCCAGGTTCTTCAGTTTCTTCGTGCGTTTCCTCAAGTTCTTCTTCCTCTTCTTGGCTCGCTGATTTTGTCATTTCTTCCAAGTCTTCATCAGTCAAAGGCTGCGAGTGGCAGTCAGTCAGTTCATTCACATCTTCGTGAGTCATATCTTTAAAGCCTTCTCCTCCTAGCAATGCCGCCAACTTCATAGCTTTCGCAACTGCCAAGTTATGGACTTCGTCAGGAGCAAATCCCTTGTAGTCGTGGATGACTTCGAGCCACAACTGCTTTCAGCTGGCATTGATTGTGGCCGGCCTCATGTCTTTGACTGCATTCTGAATATTTTGAAGGCATGTGGCAATTGTGTCAATACGCCAGTACGTCTGCATTGAGAATTCTTTGTCCGAATCCATGGATTCAACCAGGTTCGCCAGGGCATTTCGTGTGTAGAGGGCCTTGAACGCACGAATAACACCTTGTTCAATAGGCTGAATCAGTGACGTCATATTCGGTGGCAAGAATTCTACTTGAACACCGTCATATTCGAGATTAGTTGCGTGGCCACCAGCATTATCCATCAAAAGAAGGACTTTAAATTTAAGGCCTTTTTCCGCAAGATAAATTTTGACCTGAGGGATAAAGCATTGGTGAAGCCAGTCCGATGTGAAGCTTTTCGTGATCCAGGCCTTAGGGTTATGCATCCAATACACTGGCAGCAGATTCTTGTTTTTATTCTTCAAAGCCCTAGGGTTCTTTGACTTGTAGATAAACCCGGGCTGTAACATGAAGCCCGCAGCATTTCCGCACGATGAGGGTAACATGATCTTTGTGCGCTTTAAATCCCGGGGCTTTAGCTTCTTCCTTGAAGAGAAAAGTGCGAGACGGCATTCTCTTCCAAAATAAGCCAGTCTCATCCATGTTGAAGACTTGCTCAGGAGCATATTCCCCTTCGGCGATAATTTTCTTAAAATCGTTGTTCACATAATCTTCTGCTGCAGCTGTATCTGCAGAGGCAGCTTCGCCATAAACCGAAACGTTCTTTAGGCCATGGCGTTTTGGAAATTTGGTGAACCATCCCTTGCTTGCCACGAACGATTGTATCCTCGGTGGAGAATCGCTGGAGGGTCCTGGTTGTGGGTCATCGATATCGTCTCTCCCCTCCTCCTCTCCACGGTCACCACTGTCGTTGTCGGGTTCGTTTGCAGCGAATGTCTTGTACAGCTTCTTCGCCTTTGTTTGTATGATATTGCTGTCTACGCTGATGTTTTTCTTTCTGCAATCAGCATTCCACTGGGCCAAAGCAGATTCCATCCGCACTATTATCTTATTGCGGGATGTTACGACCCTCTTCGCTGATTTATTAAAAGAAATAGTCGCTGTTTTCTTGATATTTGCCTCGTCCTTTTTGATGTAGTGAACAGTAGATTCATTGAGGCCAAAATAGCGGCCGACATCCGCAAACTTTTTTCCTTCTTTCAGCATATCTAACAGTTTCACCTTATCTGCTATGGTTAACATCTTCCTTTGCCGCTTAGGCTCACTACCAGAAGCCTTAGAAGATGAAGGATGCTTGGGAGGCATTGCAGAAGTTGAAATACGTGAGTAAAAAAATCACAAGCAAAACGTATTAATAAGCACAGCGCGAACGGCGCACACGTGAGTTAGACTGAACGAATGAGGCGAGACAATGGAAGATGGTGGGAGAACTAAGCTTCAATCAAAAAGCCAATCAGACCCTATGATACAGAACATACAGAAAAACAATTATGTGATTCATCATGTCCCACCCTTTCATCCAATAGCATGTCATGAACTATCTCACTTTGGTGCGAGCCTTTGCGTTTTCTAAGACGCCAATACATTGTATGCTATCGGACAGTATCTCACATGGTGCAATACTGTGAGTTATATGTTTACATTTATGTTATTTACTATTTTTTACTGTTTTATTACTCTTAGGCTAGGAAATACTTGGTTTATCAATAAAATAATGAAAATTTCAACATGTACTAGCTCACGTAGATGCAACCCTTTTCATTTTCCAAAACACTAATACCGGTATTGTATTTTACCTCGTGCAATACTGTTAGTATTTATGTTTTTTACTATTTTTTACTGTTATATTATTCTTAGGCTAAGAAATAGGTTTTTTATCAATAAAATCATGAAACTACTGGAAATTTTAATATATGCTAGCTCACGTAGGTGCGACCCTTTGCGTTTTCCGAAACGCTGATACCGGTATCGTACTTTCTATGGTGCAGAGTTACATGTTCAGATTTATGTTTTTTTTACTATTTCTTACTATTTTATTATTTGTAGGCTGGGAAATATTTTTTTTTATCAATAAAATAATTACATTTTTTTTTCAATAAAATAATGAAAATATTGAAAAATTTTATTTCTTAAAATTTTAATATTTTCGCATATACCCAGAAAAAAAAAATTGCCAAAAAAAATCCGCGATACAGTGAATCCGCGATAGGTGAACCTCGATATAGCGAGGGATCACTGTATATATATATATATATATA
>JAXCGZ010023130.1:0-63645 GCA_037179515.1 Halocaridina rubra
CTTACAACAGTTCTTTGTTCAACGAGGCGATGCAATAAGCGTTATCAAGGAGGTGAAGGGTTAATGGCTAAAATCCATTAGTGACCTACATTCCTTTCTCCACGTCTTCTACGGCCAGCCTCCCTAATAAACTACACATTATACATACGAATATACGTGTATACATGATAGAACTTAATAAGTATACATGCTAAGTCTAAAAGTATACATTCATGCACTTACGTTACAATAAACGAAACTATATGCAAATAACACTTACATAATGTACATGGAAATAAACTGTCTTGAAATATATTCAAGACATAATATATATATATAATATATATATATTATATATATATATATATAATATAATATATATATATATATATATATATATATATATATATATATATAATATATATAATATATATATATATATATATGTATGTATGTATGTATGTGTGTACTTACCTAATTGGGTTTTCGGGAAAGAGTCCAAAGCTCGTATCTTCCCGTCTCCTGATCGGTTCCATTTTATACTTAGTGATACTTATCATACCTGTCCTTAAAACTATGGATTGAGATAGCATTAACTACCTCCTCGCAAAGATCCTGCAAGGAAGTTTTCTTACGAAGCTTCAAACTATGACCTCTAGTTCTAGAGCCAGCCATATCAAAATATCGATCCCTATCCACTCTATCATAACCATGAAGGAATTTAAAGACTCTCACCATATCCCCCCTCAATCTTCTAGCTTCGAGTGATGGTAAGTCTAATTCCCTCAGCCTCTCATCATAACTGAGATTGCGTATTTCTGGCACCAGTTTCGTGGCATGTCTTTGAACTTTTTCAAGATTAGCTATGTGTTTTTTCAAGTGTAGATTCCAAAAGGGGGCTGCATATTCGAGTTTTGGCCTCGCATAGGTTACATAAATATTTCTGAACATTTCCTTGCCCATGTGCCTGAAGGCTACCCTTACATTTGATAAGAATGCATATGCTGCCATTACTATGCCATTTATATGTATTTCTGGAGACAAATCTGCCAGTATGATTACTCCTAGATCTCTCTCATTTTCTGTCTCTTGAAGTTGTACTCCAGCCACCGAGTAGTCAAGCTTGGGCCTTCTTGCACTTGTACCCATTCTCATTACCTTACATTTTGAAGTATTGAATTTCATTAGCCACATTTCTGACCGCTTATACAGACTATTTAGATCTTCCTGAAGTTCTCTACCATTGTCCTCGTTTTTTACTTTCTTCACAATCTTTGCAGTATCTGCAAACATATTCATGAATGAAATTACAGGCTCTGGTAGGTCATTTACATATACAAGGAACAAAGGTGGCACTACAACTGAACCCTGTGAAACACCACTACTAACTCTTCTCCATTCAGCCACTGAGTGTCTTACTCTAACCCTCTGTTCCCTTCCTTCTAAGTAAGTTTTTATCCATTCCAAAACATTTCCACCTATTCTAGCCATTGATTGCAGCTTCCTAATAAGTCTCCCATGTGGAACAGTGTCAAACGCTTTCTGGAAGTCTAGGAATATGCAATCTGCCCAGCCCTCTCTTTCCTGTAAGATTCGGCTTACCTCATCATAAAATTCTAATAAGTTTGTTACTGTTGATCTACCCTCTCTGAAGCCATGTTGCCTCACTGACAAAAAGTTGAAGGGTTCCAAGTGAAGAGAGATATGTTTCCTTAGTAGTTTCTCCATAACTTTGCAAACTGTGCTGGTCAAGGAAACTGGTCTATAGTTCAGAGCCGTATCCCTTCTTCCCTTTTTGAAGATAGGTATCACGTTTGTTTGTTTCCAGCATCTTGGAATCTCCCCTGACTCCAGTGACTTTTTAAATATGATACTTAGTGCCAATGATATTGAGTTTGCGCATTTTTTAAGTACATGAGGGGATATGTCATCAGGACCTGTAGCTCTATGAACATCTAACTCCATCAGCGCTTTGCATACCTCTGTGGCTGTAAGGTTGATGTTCTCTAATTCCGACCCTTGAGCTTCTATCTCTGCAATCTGAGGGGATGGGGTATTTTCTGCTGTAAATACTGACAGAAACTCCTTGTTCAATTCTTTGCAGATCTCTTCATTCGTCTCAGTGATGCTTCCATCTGCTCTCTTAAGCCTTAAAACCTGTTCCTTTACCTTCAGTTTTCCTCTAATAAAGCTGTGGAAAAGCTTGGAATTTTCTTTAGCCTTCCTGGTGATGTCCCTCTCATAGTCTCTCTCTGCCCCCCTACTTTTACTTAGGTAGTCATATCTTGCTCCTTTGTAGGTTTGCCAGGCATTTATGTTTTTTCTCCTCCTATACCTTTTCCAGCATTTGTCTCTCCACTCCTTAGCTCTTTTACACTCATTATCGAACCATTTCTCTCTGGCATGAATTACACCTACTTTGGTGACAGGTATGTATGTAAATGATTACCTAATTGTGTCTTCGGGAAAGAGCCCAAAGCTCGTATCTTCCCGTCTCCTGATCGGTTCCGTTTTCTACTTACTGATACTTATCATACCTGTCCTTAAAACTATGGATTGAGATAGCATCAACTACCTCATCACTTAGCCAATTCCAATTATCAACTACTCTTACACTGAAAAAGTATTTCCTTACATTCTGCAAAGAAGATTTCCTACGAAGCTTCAAACTATGACCTCTAGTTCTAGAGCCAGCCATATCAAAGTATCGCTCCCTATCCACTCTATCATAACCATGAAGGAATCTAAAGACTCTCACCATATCCCCCCCTCAATCTTCTAGCTTCGAGTGATGGTAAGTCTCATTCCCTCAGCCTCTCATCATAACTGAGATTGCGTATTTCTGGCACCAGTTTCGTGGCACGTCTTTGAACTTTTTCAAGCTAAGCTATGTGCTTTTTCAAGTATGGATTCCAAAAGGGGGCTGCATATTCGAGTTTTGGCCTCGCATAGGTTACACCTGCTGGCTAGTACAGTGGTAACGCGCTGGCTTCACATTCACGAGGTCGAAAGATCGGTCCCCGTCCAAGACCGAGAGTTTAAGCTGTTTCCTGGCAGGAACTGCTGTGGTTGGGCACCACAGTGGGGGGCTGGGGCTTGTCCCGGCTGACGAATACCCATTGTATTGTAATGGAAATAAAGGTTTAAAAAAAAAAACATAGATATTTCTGAACATTTCCTTGTCCATGTGCCTGAAGGCTACCCTTACATTTGATAAGAATGCATATGCTGCTCTTACTATGCCATTTATATGTATTTCTCTAGACAAATCTGTCAGTATATTTACTCTTAGATCTCTCTCATTTTCTATCTCTTGAAGTTGTACTCCAGCCACTTAGTATTCAAGCTTGGGCCTTCATGCACTTGTACCCATTCTTATTACCTTACATTTTGAAGTATTGAATTTCATTAGCCACTTTTCTGACCACTCATGCAGACTATATAGATCCTCCTGAAGTTCTCTATTTTGAATATTTGTTAGTCATAATCAATTATGAGGTACGGTATAACTCATGATACAATAAAATTCAAAAAAAAAGTTAGTAACCCTTCAAAAAATAGGAGGGCTATATCATGATAATGTAGCTCAGGAGTTATATGAAGTAAATCAAATGGATCAGTTATTAAGTTTACAATTTACTTCACTACCTTGGTTTTAAAGTAATTTCCTAATGGCTTTGAATACACTTACATATAATAACGAAACTCACATATTGGTACTGTTTACTAGGGAATATTCAACATATTGAATGTTTCAACTACTCTAAGCATAAAGAAATAAGCCCGAATGTACTAGCTCTTCCCTGCTGCCAGGAAGTACATACAACTAGTTTTAGCAACAGATTTTAGTCTTGTATTCCCATAATGCGGAAAGAAATCCACTCTATGCTGACATAAAGGAAAAGTACATCTGATCAAATTTGCAATAAAGAATCATATAAGCAGGGCTTTTATATTCTGACTGTCCTTACCTATCAAACAATAGTTTTGTGACAAGAAAAGAACTTTAAGGAAAGAGGTACTGTAAGTCCCCACTTCTCTCCCTGCTCCATTCATTCATATTTTATGACACAAATGGATCAAAAAGGCTGTACCATTATTGATCTTCACCACATGAATACTCATTGTATATACCTCATATGAAAAGCAGGGCATTTGAGGTTGGAAATCTTTGAGTCCAATTACTGGGTTAGAAACAAATATAATGTTCTCATTCTACAAGCATAATTAATGTCAAGTTATCATAACAAAGTCACTATCATCTACAAATTCATATTTGAGAGCATGAACTTTAGCAAACAAAAATGAATGTACAACTTTAATATCTCCATTTAATTTTTTTGTGTGAAATGGACATTATTATATATTCAAACTACCATCTCCAGCAAACAGCAGCAAGGTAGCTACAGTCAGAGGAAGTTTCCTGTATAATAACAAAAACTCTCTTTCATTGTCTCTAGGACTTTAAACATTTAACAAAGGAACTGAGCAACCCTTTCCTACCAAAGTTCTTTCTCTCTTACCTTGTTCATGTATTAGTAGACTAAATGGGGTGGCGATAACTGGACTGAGAATAACTCCCCTTCGAATTTTCCTCCCACAAGAAGTCAAGGAAAACAAAAGGCCCTGGTGGGATTACTCCATCCAGAATCATAGAAATTGAGTTTCTAAATGTGCACGATTGTGTAATGAGTGGGAGTAAATAGAAGGAGACTGTTAGCAATGGGTGGGTGCTCAGGTTCAGCCACCTCCTTTACACAG
This sequence comes from Halocaridina rubra, assembly GCA_037179515.1. Classification (NCBI taxonomy): domain Eukaryota; kingdom Metazoa; phylum Arthropoda; class Malacostraca; order Decapoda; family Atyidae; genus Halocaridina; species Halocaridina rubra. Next base: position 4,741 of record JAXCGZ010023130.1, read on the forward strand.
GTATATATAGCCCGTGCAAAGAAAAAGATTGATAGACATACTTATGCATAAAGTAAACTGTGAATATCATGTGTATGGCTGACCAAATATCTACAATTATCGAGAGATGAAAGATTTTCATCTTTATATTCATCATGGTTTACTTACCATGTATATAACCATCCTCCTACACCTAGCCAAGAGGGGCAAGAGAGCCAGGGAGAGGCTGATGCCAACTGGGAGACTTCCTAATCTCTAAAAACAGTAACTTTTTTCTACACCAAGAAATGACTCTCCGGTGGTAATTTCTCAAAGACTCCTTCTAGCTGGAGACATTTATAGCAGCCCAGGAAAAACATTATGGAGGACTACACCTTACAAAACCACATGCACCACCAACACTTTATACACTCCCTGAGAGCTCCGGATGATACCCCAGGATCAGCAGTGATCTTCCTTAACGACTCAGGGTTGCTTGTCAGGCAGCTCAAAAAACAACAACCTAGCAGAAAAAAAAATATTTCATTTATAATGTTAAATAAAATTACAATTCTCTGATTCAAGGTCCTTACATTATTTTCTAAGGTGATGAGTATGGTATAAGTAAATAACATGAATTAGTGCAGAAGTGCCTAACAGTTATGTTGATAGCTCTCTTCACGATATCACATAACATAATTTAACACTAGACCATGAGAAATTATAATGGAGTTATCATACCAATACCATCACTAGGTACAAAAAAAAAATTGTATTTGGAATACAAGAATTCAATTTGTACAAAATACTTTTTGTTAGCTATACCAAAGACAGTATATTGAAACACAAAAAATAACACAGTAGTATTTGAGTAAACCATAGCTCCTATATGGGGAAATGGACATGCATACTTAGATGTTCAAATTTCTCCATTTCATATTTTAATACATTAACCAGTATTTTTTTGGGGGGGTCGCAAGAAGCACAGAATAAAATGGAGTAAGTACTACGAGCTCTTGGCAACTTCTATAAACATACGGCTTTCAAGTAGCAAAATCAATCACTTAAAACCTTCTGGAATAAGGTGTAATCTATCAAAAATACTCTACCAAATTTTTCCATTATGTCTGCTAATATGCTAACTGATTTATTTGAAAATCCTATTATGGAAAAGACTTCTTATATTTTGCTTTCTGACAGATTTCTCAGGATCACGAGAAATAACTTTCACTTTTCAACATGGTGCTACATCGTACTCTTGCTAGCAGGGTGGCCACAACTTATAAACAGAAGAAAGCTGGGAATATATAAAAAATTCAAATTTCATTTTATTAAAATACTAGACAGATCCTTACAAAACCATCTTAGGATTAATAGCACATACCACTAGATGGATAATAACTTACATTAACGGCTTCAGTTGATTTTTGGTATATCAATACAGTGTATGGAGTTATTGTATTAGTTTTAAGAAGTATGTATATGCTTTGGTTACTTATTAAAGCATAAACTCCTATATAAACTTAATATGCAATACCGACTTTTTGAAAAGCTAAAATTTCAAATTTCACAGAGCACTACTTCAGCGGAATGCTATACTAACTCTCCACAAGTAAATAAAAATGACACAAAACCACTACATCTCCCTAATATAAGCTTGTACATAAAGGCAAATAAGAAAACTTGAGTCTATATTTATATTTATTTTTAGACAAAGACAAAGCAGTACATCTGTATGATGCTCTCTAAATGGAATCTACATGAATGATCCCTTCCTACACTTGACACATATAACTATAGTGACCTAAAGGAAGGTTTAACTACAGTATAACATAAGTAATTACAGTTGCCTTTTCAGATAACTAGGATTGTTTATACTAATGCGGTTTCATTGTGTGCCACACTACTAATTTTAGACTTGCTCTCAATTAAGAGCTGTGTTACATCCAATCTATATTAGTAACCACAAAAAAGTAAAAGTAAGTTGCCTGTAAGCCTTAGTCATTTGTCATTACTGGGCAAAGATAAATAAATCCAGAAGCCTCTCTGAAACATTGAACAAATAAAAAACCACAATTCACTCATTCAAGAAAGCTTGCTCAGAACATAATAATGCCGCATTCTAAGTTAGACAAGCAAGAAAAAAAAAGTCTAGTGTCTCTATGATATGCAAATACTGTATAATAATGATTACAAACATACACTGGTACAAATAAAAGGAGAAAATATCTAATAATTCACTTTCAGTATCAACTCATTCTGCACACAGTATATAAAAAAAAATAATTGAAATCTATCTTCCCTCTACTGAATACAAATGAGTTTCTCAGCAATGTATTATGTATATCTAATTTTACATTGCATATTTTCTGCTTATATATAGAAGAAACTTTATTCTGCTTCATCTGAGTCATCAGCTTCAACAGTTTCTCTTTCACTAGATCCTCTCACATGTTTTGCATGTCTTCCTCTCTGCAAAGGAATATAAAAGATTCTTGTTCATAAAATCAAACTACAAATGATATATATTACTACTATTATCCGTGTCATCTTATATGCAAGATAAAGCCCTGAAGCTAGAAACTGATTCATTAGCAACATAAAATAAGGGGAGTAACACTTCTTTCATTACATAGTAAAAAAGTGTCAAACAAATGTAATAAAATATATTTCCTTGGTGATGGAGAGGTAAGCCATCAACAAGCTGCAATGAGGTTATTATAGAAAAAGTGTAGATCTTGACTATGGAGTACTATCGTTTGACTGTGCAGGATATTTGTAATGAGGTTAGGATCAATAAAGCTTCTACACATACAATTTTAAAGGAGGATTTGGGATTTCACAGAGTAGACATAAAATTTGTGCAATAGCTATTTTATCAGGGACATAATCAACTTCGTTTTGAGCTTGCGCACAACCTGATGGATACTGCCCGCAGAAATTCTGAGTCCGAAATACAAGAGATGAGACATGGGAGTGTGGGTACAACCCTGCAACCACTGCTCAATCATCATAGCGGAAGCAGTCAACATTGCCAAGAAAAAAAAAAAAAGCACATCAGGTGCACACAATATCTGGCAGCTGCATCATAACAATGCCCATGCTTATTTATTGCACATGATCAATAGTTTTTTGGCAAAGAAATGCATATTGCTCATTTGACACAGTCCCTTCTCTCCAGGAATGGCTCCTTTTGACTTCTACTTGTTCCCAAAAATGAAGTACCATGATCAGTTATGGTAGCATATTTTTGTAACTTGCAATGCAGTTCGATGCCCCTGATGTACAAAAAAATTTATCATAGATAATAGTATTGTTAACAACACTGTTACTACATATACTTAACCTTCATGAACAAATGTAACAGGATGATATATATATATATATATATATATATATATATATATATATATATATATATATATATATATATATATATATATATATACAGTGTTACCTCACTTATCGCGGTAGTTCGGTTCTGGGACCTGGCGCGAACCAGGAAATCCGCGAAGTAGGATCAGCCTATATGTACATAGATATTTCAATATATTTTTACTTTTACACTATAAACTGTCCCTGTACTGTTAACATACCACCCTTTACTTCATAGATAACAGCATGCAAGCGTAAATTTATATGAAAGTGATAGGAAAACTTACCGTGAATGTGATGATGACGTGACATACATACTCATTTACAATTATTTTTTCATTTACCTACTGTATAAACCCTCCCTGCACTGTTAAAAAAACACCCTGAACATTATAGACAACAGCAAGCAACGTAAACTTTTATGAAAGTGATAGGAAAACTTACCGTGAATGTGATTATGACGTGACATACATACTCATTTACAATTATTTTTTCGTTTACGTACTGTATAAACCCTCCCTGCACTGTTAAAAAAAACTCCCTTTACATTATAAATAACAGCAAGCAATGTAAATTTTATGAAAGTGATAGATAAAATTACGGTGAATGAGGTGATGATGACGTGACATACTCATTTACAATTATTTTTTCGTTTACGTACTGTATAAACCCTCCCTGCACTGTTAAAAAAACACCATTTACATTATAAATAACAGCAAGCAATGTGAATTTTTATGAAAGTGATAGGAAAACTTACTGTGAATGTGATGATGACGTGACATACATACTCATTTACAATTATTTTTTCGTTTACGTACTGTATAAACCCTCCCTGCACCGTTAAAAAAACACCCTTTACATAATAAATAACAGCAAGCAACGTAAATTTTTATGAAAGTGATAGATAAAATTACGATGAATGAGGTGATGATGACGTGACACATACTCATTTACAATTATTTTTTCGTTTACGAAAAACGTATTAGTAAGCACAACGAGAACGGCGCACACGAGAGTTAGACTGAGCGAGTGAGGCGGCACATTGGAAATTGGAGGGAAAAGCAAACTGCAATGAAAAAGCCAATCAGACCCCATGACAAAGAAAATATTGAAAAACAATTCTGTGATTCGTTGTCTCCCGACCTTTCAGCCAATAGCATTCCATGAACTATCTCACGTAGGTGAGAGCCTTTTCGTTTCCGAAACGTTGATAGCGGTATCGTATTTTACATGGTGAAATACTGTTAGTACTTTATGTTTTTTATTATTTTTTACTGTTTTATTATTCTTAGGCTAGGAAATACTTGTTTTATCAATGAAATAATGAAAATTTTAATATTCACTAGGTCACGTAGGTGAGAGCCTTTTCGTTTTCCGAAACGTTGATAGCGGTATCGTATTTTACATGGTGAAATACTGTTAGTACTTTATGTTTTTTTTATTATTTTTTACTGTTTTATTATTCTTAGGCTAGGAAATACTTGCTTTATCAATAAAATAATGAAAATTTTAATATTCACTAGGTCACCTAGATTTTTGCGTTTTCCAAAACACTGACATCGGTATCGTATTTTACGTGGTGCAATATTGTTTACTATTTTTTACTGTTTTATTATTCTTAGGCTAAGAAATACATTTTTTTTTTATCAATAAAATCACGAAACTACTGGAAATATCAATATATATGCTAGCTCACGTAGCTGTGACCCCAATACATTGTACACTATCGGACACTATTTCGCATGATGCAATACCCTGTACTGTGAGTTATACTGTACGTACGTATATCTAAATTTGTTTTTTACTAGTTTTTTACTGTTTTATTATTCGTGGGCTGGGAAATACATTTTTTTTATCAATTACATGAAATTTTTTTTTCAATAAAAAAATGATACTGAAAAAAAAAATTTTTCTCAATATTTTAATATTTTTGCGTATACCCATAAAATAAAATAATAATTTATTAAAAAAAAAAAAAAAAAAAAAAACGCGATAGAGTGAGAACGCGAACCAAGAAACGCGATAGAGTGAGAACGTGAACCAAGAAACGCGAATAACCGGGGTAACACTGTATATATATATATATATATATATATATATATATATATATATATATATATATATATATATATATATATATATATATACTGTGGTGACTCCAACCCATGAACTTATTCCGTTCCCAAAAATTGTTCATAGGTTGGATTTATTTTTCCCATTGAAAAGCATGTAAATTCAATTAATGCATTCCTGGTTACAATAAAAGTTCTTTTTATATTTTTTTTTAGTCACTAAAAACATGAAATATAATGCAGGTTATGTGTATTTCATCTGTAAAAGGAAAATTACATTAATGACAGAAAGGAATTCTACTCTACTAAAGCAAAATATGTACATAATCAGGTATTGAGTATACACTAGTTGATACCCAGTATAAAATAGCAAAGTCCAACACTTACAAAAAGTTGTCACATTCTCCCACAAATAACAAATTCAGTAGGAAATGTTGTTCGTGGGTTGGGGTCACCACTATATATATATATATATATATAATATATATATATATATATATATAATATATATATATATAATATATATATATATATATATATATATATATATATATATATATATATATATATATATATATATATATAGTAACCCCTCGTTTATCGTGATGGTTTGGTTCCGGGACCGGCTGCGATGATTAAGACACCAGGACGGGGCATAAAATGATAAAATCAAACAGCCTTTATCAGGCTGTAAAGAGAAACAGAGATTGAGAGAGTAATGACCTGTCAGATGTGAAGGGATTATAAAAGATGTGTAATGAATATCCAATTCTCTGCTGGGTTTTAATATACCTCTGCATTACTTTCATGAAGTCTATTCCAAAAATTCTCCTTAGATCTTATTATTATTACTATTATTATTATTATTATTATTGGCAACAATACTTTACCTTTGATGATAATTGTGAAGATTATTATCATTATTATTATAATCATTATTATTATTATTACGAATTTGTAATAAAACCATTATTTTTACAATAAATAATGTAGTTTTGGTTGAATGAACAAGAGTTAATTAAAGATGTTTCTCTCTTTCTCTCTCTCTCTCTCCCCAACAATCTATTCTACCTAACCCCCCCACACTCTCTTTGTCTCAGCCAACTAGGGAGGGGCGCTGTACACAGTTATTAAAGTAAATAAACCAAAATATGTACAAACAATGATGAGCCCTTAATAATAATAAAAATAATAATAATAATCTCCACAATCATCATTAAAGGAAAATTATTGTTGCCAATAATAATAATAATAAATAATATCTAAGGAGAATTATTGGAATAGACATCATGAAAGTAATGCAGAGGTATATTAAATCCCAGCAGACAACTGGATATTCATTACACATCTTTTATAATCCCTTCACATCTGACAGGTCATTAAACTCTCCATCTCTGTTTCTCTTTACAGCCTGATAAAGGCTGTTTTATTTTATAATTTTTTGGCCCGTCCTGGTGAAAAAAAAAAAAAAAAAAAAAAAAAAAAAAAAAAAAAAATGGGGGGGGGGATCCGCGATGCACTGAATTCGCAATAGGTGAACCACGAAATAGCGAGGGATTTCTGCGTATATATATATATATATATATATATATATATATATATATATATATATATATATATATATATATATATATATATATATATATATATAAAATATATATATAACCAAGCAAGCAAATTACATATGTGAAAACATGAATCATTTTTTACCCCGACCGGGACTCGAACCTAGGACTTATAATTACTAAGTCAAGGCACTAAAAAAATGATTCATATATAATATATATATATATATATATATATATATATATATATATATATATATACACACAGAAACTGCCCTACTTACAAACGACCAAATTACGAACATTTACAGATACAAACAAAAATCTGCCCTATATCTACCTATGTATTTAATGCATGTGTTACTATACCATAGTCTATTATTACATATTATTACTGTATTAAAATTCACTAATACTGTATACTTTCTGCTTCATGTGGTAGTTAAGTGTCTTTAGCTTATTATGTATGTACCGTGAAGTACTTATAATTTTTTACCCAAGCACAACTTACGAACAGACTTCTGGAACCTGACTCATTTGTAAGATGGGGAATATATATATACAGTAATCCCTCGCTGTATCGAGGTTCACCTATCGCGGATTCACTGTATCGCGGTTTCTTTGTTTTTTTTTTTTTTTTTACCATTTTTTTCTGGGTATATGCAAAAATATTAAAATTTTGAGAAACAAAAATTTCCAGTATTTTCATTATTTTATTGAAAACAAAAATTTTCATTATTTTATTGATACAAAAATGTATTTCCAAGCCAAAAAATAATAACAGTAAGAAATAGTAAAAAAATATAAATTTTAACATGTAACTCTGCACCATAGAAAGTACGATACCGGTATCAGCGTTTCGGTAATTATAAGTCCTAGGTTTGAGTCCCGGTCGGGTTGAAAAATGATTCATGTTTTCACATATGTAATGTGCTTAATTGGTTATTGTATAGCCCGAATGAGATTGGGAATTGAATTAAATGCAAAAATGAAGCCACAAGTGAGGTTGGGGAATCTGTAATATGAACATAGTGGCATTCAGATAGAATGCGTTCATTCCTAAGTATAGCAGATATAAGCTATAAGGTTGGATTCCTTTTAACCTCTGTGGTGTGTAGTTGGTAGCGCCTTGACTTAGTAATTATAAGTCCTAGGGTCGAGTCCCGGTAGGGGTAAAAAATTATTCATGTTTTCACATATGTAATGTGCTTAATTGGTTATTGTATAGCCCGAATGAGATTGGGAATTGAATTAAATGCGAAAATGAAGCCACAAGTGAGGTTGGGGAATCTGTAATATGAACATAGTGGCATTCAGATAGAATGCGTTCATTCCTAAGTATAGCAGATATAAGCTATAAGGTTGGATTCCTTTTAACCTCTGTGGTGTGTAGTTGGTAGCGCCTTGACTTAGTAACTATAAGTCCTAGGTTCGAGTCCCGGTCGGGGTAAAAATATTATTCATGTTTTCACATATGTAATGTGCTTAATTGGTTAATATATATATATATATATATATATATATATATATATATATATATATATATATATATATATATATATATATATATATATATATATATATATGATGATGCATCAATACATAGCAAGGGTCCACTGTATATGTATATATATATATATATATATATATATATATATATATATATATATATATATATATATATATATATATATATATATATATATATATATATATATATATATATATATATATATATATATATATATATATATATATATATATATATATATATATATATATATATATATATATATATATATATATATATATATATATATAATATATATATATATATATATATATATATATATATATATATATATATATATATATATATATATATATATATATATATATATATATATATATATATATATATACTGATGATGCATCAATACATAGCAAGGGTCCACTGTATATATATATATATATATATATATATATATATATATATATATATATATATATATATATATATATATATATATATATATATATATATATATATATATATATATATATATATGGATTCGGTTTTACGTCACGAACTCCCTTTTCTACTAAGGGATAAGACGGTTGCCTTCTTACGAAGGATTTGTTTTGGCAGATGTAATCGTTACCCTGAGTGTATGCCCTTACTAACCTCAGTCCATGACGGGGCGCGAACCCTCGACCTGCCGCCTCATAGTCGCAGACGCTACCATTTTGCCACGGAGACTACTTTAATGTTTGTTTGTTTATTTTGGTTTTACGTCATGAACTCCCTTTTCAACTAAGGGCAAGGACGGTTGCCTCCTTGCGAAGGACTTGTTTTAGCAGATGTTATCGTTACCCTGAGTGTATGCCCTTACTAACCTAAGTCCGTGCGGGGCGCGAACCCTCGACCTGCCGCCTCAGAGTCGCGGACGCTACCATTTTGCCACGGAGACTATCTACAGTGTTACCCCCCTTATCGCGGTAGTTCGGTTCCGGGACCCGGCGCAAACCAGGAAAACCGCGGAGTAGGATCAGCCTATATGTACATAGATATTTTAATGTATTTTTACGTTTACACTGTATAAACCCTCCCTGTACTGTTAAAAAAACACCCTTTACATTATAAATAACAGCAAGCAACGTAATTTTTTATGAAAGTGATAGGAAAACTTATCGTGAATGAGGTGATGATGACTTGACATACATAGGTACAGTATTTTACAATAATTTTTACGTTTACGTAAAATAGCGGCCAACATCCACAAACTTTTTTCCTTCTTTCAACATATCTAAGAGTTTCAATTTATCTACAATGGTTAACATTTTCCTTTGCTGCTTAGGCTCACTACAAGAAGCCTTAGCAGATGAAGGATGCTTGGGAGGCATTGCATAGGTTAAAATATGCGAGTAAAAAAATCACAAGCAAAACATATTAATAATAATAAGCACAAAATGAATGGCACACACAAGTGAGGCGAGACAATGGAAGATGGTGCAAGCCTTTGTCCGAAACGCTGATAGTGGTATCGTATTTTACATGTTGCAATACTGTTAGTATTTATGTTTTTTACTATTTTTTACTGTTTTATTATTCTTAGGTTAAGAAATACGTTTTTTTTTATCAATAAAATCATGAAACTACTGGAAATATAAATATATATGCTAGCTCACGTAGCTGCGACCCCAATACATTGTACGCTACCGAACACAAGCAAAACGTTTAATAAGCTCAATGTGAACGGCGCACATGTGAGTTAGACTGAACGAGTCTTTTTCCGAAACACTGATAGTGGTATCGTATTTTATATGTTGAAATACTGTTAGTATTTATGTTTTTTACTGTTTTATTATTCTTAGGCTACGAAATACGTTTTTTTTATCAATAAAATCATGAAACTACTGGAAATATAAATATATATGCTAGCTCACGTAGCTGCAACCCCAATACATTGTACACTATCCAACACTATATCGCATGATGCAATACTGTGAGTTATACTGTACGTACGTATATCATTCAGTTATTAGTACAATGTATATTAATTTAAAATTCATTTACTTATTTGATGATTGTACAAAATCTATTGTATTTATTCACTGTAATTTGGACCAAATATTCCTTTTGTAAAGATTATACTGTACTTTTCAAAAGAGGTGGTCAATAAACGTATCTATCTAAACTTATGTTTTTTACTATTTTTTACTGTTTTATTATTCGTAGGCTGGGAAATAATTTTTTTTATCAATTAGATAATGAAATATGTTTTTTTCAATAAAAAAAAATGAAAATACTGATTTTTTTTTAATATTTTAATATTTTTGCATATACCCATAAAATAAAAATGTATAAAAAAAAAAAATAAAACCCGTGATACAGTGAGAACGCGAACCAAGAAACGCGAATAACCGGGGGAACACTGTATGTATATATATATATATATATATATATATATATATATATATATATATATATATATATATATATATATATATATATATATATATATATATATATATATATATATACACACTGATGATGCATCAATACATTCACATACTTATAGGGAAGAAAGAATACTACCCTTTTACATCCTGTGCCATAGAACCAATTAAAATGGATAAGGTGAAGGGCTACAATCCCTTCCTTTCTTTGAAAGGCCCTTTTGTTTTGCTTCTATTTAACTTATGAACACCCTGATACCCTCTATGGGATATGGCATCATTTAAAAGACAAAAATAAATTTTCAGACTTCATAAGGATATGGCATCCATTTTGAAAATAAAAATTTAATGCAGACATATACTTTAATTATTACAAAATATACTCACCTGTTTCTCTGCAGTTTCCAATTCATTCTCACTTTCATCACTATATAAATCTTCCTTATAGCTCTTCAATTCATTTCCAACTTTACTTGTCTTTTCTTTATTTGCCTTGTCATCATCCTCAACAGTAACAGTGGTATCATCACCATCTACCTTAGCTTCTGTCACAACTTCACCTTAACAATGAAATAAAATTAATATTATAAGAATTATTGCTGGGGCATGCGATAGAATAACATCACTGTATCGTTATTGGGAATCTCATTTCAATTTTTTTCCTCCTGCAAAGAATCATTGCTTAAGAGAGGGAGAGTTGTAATCTTAAACCAGAACTTTAAAAATTGGATCTCTGAAAGTGTGTAGCTGTAAATGGAGTGAAAGTATATGAGAGGAGATTGATAAAAGCCACACACCCACTTTTTATCAAGGAAGTTCTGCCCTTAGACCCCATTTAACTATCATTATCATAGACCGATTATCAAGTTGGTAGAACTGATGTGCATTTTCTTCAACTGACCAAAAATACATATGTAATGAGGTCGTTTTTTAAATTTTATATTGTAGAAAATATACAAATTGCTGTGAATTTTGCTTTTTTACTATAATGGAAGTACATCTCCAATCAATGATTTTCCCTTAACTTTATAATAATGGGCTCTACAGATACAGATATGCTTTATATTCGAGCATGATGCACCATAATATCACAGTTCAAATACAATACTATCATGACTTCAAGTATTATGTTTCATATGGTGGTACTTTATGGCAAATAATAAATAAACATAAAAACAAATAGGGTTCAAAAGTACAACAAAATGGATAAAACTAATAGGATAGGTAGGAAGAAAATACAGGTAACTGACTCAAGCATATGTATAAGTTTGCCAGACACTGACGGTAACACTGCTTATTGCTCAAAATCCAAAATGATAATGTCAAAATTTAAACATATGAGAACAACTAATATTACCTTTACGCACTTCCTCCCAAAGCTTATCTTGCTCTGGCTCATCGTCATCAACACTACCATCCTTGCTTACTGCATCATGCTCTTCTGTTTCATCAATGCCATCGCTCACATTTTCTTCTTCTTTTTCCTATAAATGAATATAAATTTCAGCAAAGAGAGATGATGGCAAGTTAATAAAAATCAAATCCTATTTACATCAGTCATGCAAGTATCATTTTGTCTTACAGGAATAGTTCCTACAAAAAATATTGTTGCATTACTTTCACTTTTTTCATAAGTTCTAATCAACACCTTGCTTTGGCGATTATACCATGAGTATTAAACATATTAAATATCTTTACAACCCAGTCGGGTAGCTTTTCTCTTCACATGGAAAACAGGCATGCAATTTCCAGAAACTATGACTTTAAGCAACAAAATAAAGATTATGCTGTATAACTCTTTTTCAGCAGGGTGCCATACCCCACTGAAATCAGCTGGGTGGCCAAAACTGGACATAGAGGGAGACATATGGATTTCATCATACCCTAGTCATCCCCACCATTCTAAAAGTTTAGAGCAGAGACAATAGTTTAAGAAGGAAGGGAATGCCATCATCTGTTCCCATCACTATTAGTCACCTCTTGTGACATGTAGGAAATAACCATTTGGTACTGAAAGCACAAAATTTTATTTTCTTACAGCACTAGGTGGATGAGTATCCTGGTAATGTGCAGCATGTTCAAACGTTTTACAATGACGCTGCACTGCCCTCGAACCGAGAGAGGTATCTGCTCGGAAGACCTTAGAGCACAGACGGCAGTAATAGGCAGCTACGCGGTAAACATAGTCCGCTCCTGTCGGAAGCATAAGTAAAGAAATTGACATCATACATTTTTATTCAGAAGATGCTTAACCTGTAACTAAGAAGTCTACCATCTTTGAATCTACTATAAGCAGATTTGCAGCAAAAAGATGAATTCAGGAAGGAAGGAAATAATTACCAGTCCTCAATCGCCATGAAGATATATACATTTATATCAGCTAAACTAAGAGATTAAAGTAAGCACTCTAGAAAGCAAATTCTAAATGCTGTGAATACAAATGAACACATACATATCAAGATTTACCAATTAAAATATGGCATAAATAATGGCGGGTGTGAACAAATGTATAAGAACAGAGAGAGGGAAGCAAGTTTCAAGATTAACAGTATAATGTATACAGATTTTTTAATGTCAAAGTATTTATTTTTGCATGAGCATAGGCAATTGTCCTTAAATGTGTATCTTACATGGCTTTAAAATACTTACAATTTAAAAAAATGTTTCCAAAATACAGAAAAAGACCTTTAATTTCTAAATGCTTTATCCTGCTAAACTGTAATAATTAAACTTAAGTAGCAGGACTTCAAAGTACCCTATATATTACTTGCCATTTAGAGGTTAAGGTCTTTAATAAAAGACTGAAGCAAGGGCCAGGGATAGCATTAGAGCCAGGACCCAAGCCCCCCTCTCCAATCACAAGGACCAAGTGAGCTCCTAACAACGGCTGAATAATCAGGTAGACCTTGTGCAATTCATTATGGGGTCAGTGATTGAAATTACTGACCCCTCATTTAACTGCACAATTTAATCGGTTAAGACACAAGACAGCGAAAGCTAATCCAACTCCAGGTCAGGATTGAACTTGTGGCAACATACTGGTAATCCCAGTAGATTACCAGTCTCAGTCACTACCACTGCACTGTAATGTCAATAAAATCTAAGAGCTTTGTGCTGGGAAGGAGTGCTATTTCAAAAGCCATACTACAAAGAAGTTGTCACTGTCTTATAGAGGTAAGGATTTAGTTGAATAATGCATAGACTTATAGAATTCCCTTTCATCTCTCTAATCATGAAGACTTGCTAACAATCACACTTACACATTCATTATAGGGGGAACTAAATCAACCTACTACCAATTCTAAACTCCAACATATGACCTCAAATTTCCCAGTTGTACCCTAGCCCCTTCATGAGACATTGACATTGTTCTCTAATTTTGCATGGGTAGTTGACTATCATATCATGCCAATTCGTTACATCTCCCACAAACCTCTTCTCGTGGATGTCAAAACTCTCCCAGAAAGGTAGACGTTCAAGTCAACACCTAGACCCGAGACAAATGAACTAGTAATTCTGTCACTTGCTTTTCGCTGTGTTTGGTTATACAAGTACACATTCAAACTTTATGTCATGTGCATACTTTTGCCATAGCTGTATGGCTTCATTACTTCGATTTTTCTTTCAGCTTGTTATTTTCAATTTGTTTATGATTAACTTATTTCTGCCTTGTCCTTAAGAACATAAGAAAAGAGGACACTGCAACAGCCTACTGGCACACACGAGACAGCTCCATTTTTGACTGACGATCTCATCATGTCAGACAAATTCTATTCTAATCTATCTTTTTTTTTATGCACAAAGCTCTAACCTATTCATACCCACCCTTCATCTGTCATATGCCTGTCTAACGTACATTTGAAGGTGTCTAAGGTATTGGCATTTATTATACTACTATGAAACCTGTTCCATGTATTAGCTACTCTATTACCAAACCATTTTTTAACAATTTCCTTTCTAAACCTAAATTTATCAAGTTAAAACCCATTATTTCGAGTTCTGCTTTGATCATGAATTTTTAAAACTTTATTAATATCACCCTTGTTAATCCCTTTAAACCATTTATACACCTAAATCATATCCCCACTAACTCTGTGCCTCCCTAGAGAGTGCAGATTAAGTTTTTTAAGCCTTTCATCATATGATAGATTTGTGATAATACGTATTACCTTGGTCATTCTTCACTGCACTCTCTCCAAGGATCCAATTTCCATCCTGTAATACGGTGACCAGAATTGCACAGCATAATTCAGATAGGGCCTAACTAATGCAAGATAGAGCTGTAAAATAACATTTTCCGTCTTATTGCTAACACTTCTTGAGATAAATCCTAAAATTCTGTTTGCTTTATTTCTGACAGCAGTACATTGCTCTCTTGGCTTAAGATTACTATTAACAAGAACTAAATCCCTCTCACACAGAGAGCTCACTATAACTAGTATTTGCCACTTCTCCGACCATTCAAATAATTTATTTAGATCTTCTTGTAAAGCATGAATCTTTTATTTTCCATTCTACCTACTTTAGTGTCATCTGCGAATTTACTTAGGTTACTACTGATATCCAAATCCAGATCATTAAGATATATGATGAATAATAGAGGCCCAAGTACCGAGCTTTGTGGTACCCCACTAGTGACTGAGCCCCACTCAGATTTCTCTCCATATATGCAAACCCTCTGTTTCCTATCCATTAACCATTCTTTGATCCATCTAGAACACCTCCTCCTATACCATGAGCTTCAAGCTTTTTAAGTAGTCTTTTATGAAGAACTCTAACAAAAGCTTTACTAAAATCTAAATATACTGTATCGTACTCTTTGCCACTATCTACTGCCTCATAAACTTCTGAGTAAAAAGACAGTAAGTTTGTAAGACACGAAAAACCCTTCAGAAACCCGTGTTGTGAGAGTTTTATCAGTTTGTGTAATTCTAGATGTTCCCTTCTTTTATTTTATATGATGTATTCTAGAATCTTACCCACCGCTGACGTTAAACTTACAGGTCTAAGTTTTTCTTTATAACACGTTCTCCATTTCTAAATATTGGTACCACATATGCCAATTTCCACTCCTTGGGTACCAATCCTAATTTTATTGAGTTAATATTTCATCTCAAAAATTTTCTTGGTGCTTGGGCCTGATGAGGGCAATTATCTAGTCTATCCAGATGTAAAAAATTAAAAAAAAAATAAAAAAAGTGTAACACCAATTCCTTGGGTAAGCTCTAAATATATTAGGTTGTCACATTGATTTGTGTATATGAAACATAAATAATTACCAACGGGTTCATTTTCTTCTTCATCTTCTTCATACTTATCCTTGCCCCAATCTGTATCAACAGACTCTTCATCATCTGACAGACTATGCCTTTCAAATCTATTTTTTAATGAAGGTTTTCTCCTCAATTCAGCCTCTTTGTCTGGCCCAGTGTCATCCAGTCCAGCTGTAATCTCCTCATGCTCTGAACCCACTTCATCTATATAGCGAATAAAAAACAAGTGAAAAACACATATGGAAATATACATTTATGTCTATTTACACACTGAGAACTACTTTTAAATAGATAAAAACATTGAACATTGGCTTACTATATAATCAAATATCCTCTAACATTTAAGATTAGGCCATATTAATCAATAAGTAAATTCTCAATCAGAGGATTTTTCAAGGTGTCGTTTAAAAGTACTTTTATTGGTAAAGTGCAACTTAAAGCGGTTTTTGACAAGCATACTCACCATCCTCTCCCACGGCATCCAAAGTCAAGAAATTGGCCAAGTCTTGATCATTATCGTCATCTTGGTCGATATCATCACGTTGCTTTCTGCCCATTCTGTCTAAGGTCTGTAAAGGAAACAAATATAAATTAAAATTTTTTTCCTAACAAAAAAGTTTTATTTCCTGCTGAATACAAACAGGTGGCCATAACTGAACAAATAAGGGGGGGCTGCAGGGCTTCATAATGTACCCAGTACATCCTCACCATTTAATACACCATTGTGGCAAAGACCAACAAATATTAGGGAGAATGGGACAGCCAGCCTTTCACTCCTCTACCCCTTCTAGTTTGCTTTTACGAAATGCAATGACTGAAAGGAGTAGTGTTCTCTTTCCCTTAACACCAGTAATAATAAATGAAATTACAATTCCCATACACCTATATAGACTAATCCACTTAATAGCTAAAGTACATAAGCAAAGCTATAGTTTAAAAAATACTCCCATCTCTAAACTAATATTTCTTGGTTATATTCCAAGAGAAATGCATTGCTACAGATACAATATAAACCTCTCAAAACATACCTAAAACTTTAAATAGAGGTTAAGAAGTCTAAAATAGTATCTTCCATCCATCCAAAATTTTCAGAGATGTAACTTTTAATTTTACCAAATAAATGTTATACGAAAATATACCTACCATGACAGAAACTATAATTTGCATTATAAAATAAGCATATTATAAAGACAATTATAAATGAATATCCTGTCCGGCATATTGGTTTTACAGTGACTAGTGAAGTTTTAAAACTCTTTTATTACAATTTATAGTATTATACAGAACATAGCAGTACCTACAGAGAATCTACAGGGATATCTCACTTTAAGGTAGAATATGACAATACCAAACATATCATTTCTTGCCACTCCAGATACAAAGATACTTAAATTCATTGCTAACTTAAAAAAAATAAATAAATAAAAACAAAATAAATTACCCTCAAGTGATGAATGGATGCAAGATGGTGTTCGTACACCATACGACTTGGAAACGATGTACGACAAGCTCCACAGCGAGGATATAGATAACAGTGCTGGACCTGATGAAAAAAGGAATTCAATCAGTGTAACACTGGATATCATGTAAAAGTCAGCAAGTAAACTTCTACTTCAATACTAATTCTTATTGTGCATAATGTCCAAACTGTAAGCTAAAGTCTTTAGTAATGCAGTAAACGGCAGTACTTGGGAGAGATATGTATTATCCAAAAAAGATGTTTTAAGCATTAATACTTAGCAGAGAAATAAGAAGTAAATTGATGTATTCAGTTACAATAAATATAGCATAAGTGGTGGGTGGGTTTCCTCCAGTTCGAGAAATGCATATCCTCTGCTGCCCACAGGATTTTCTTTTATTCTGCCTTTTCTTCTATCTTTTTCTTGAGGCAGATGACATGAATATTGCCATTGTATTCCCAAGACTGTTGTAAAACAAAACAAGGGTGGAAATTCCCAGTCCTGGGAATTCCATCCATTGAATTTTGCTCCCACACTGTCAAGGCATATGAGGGGGATTTTGGAAAGAAAACTCCAATAAAAAAATGAAATGTGTATGATTGTGAAGTGAGTAAGAACAAAAAGAAAGGCATTTGTAGAATGTACAGATGAAATATGAGGGTGCCAGCACTGAGTGAAACAAAATGATCGGACGTGTGCTTTGACTCTGTGCCACCCTTAAAACAATTGGAACACCAGGGGTATTTGGCCAAGCAGCTTATGAAAATCCAACAGCAATGTAAATGAAACCTCTGCAGAGTACTCAGTAAATATACAGTAAATTGCGGCAGTTAGCAAAGAAATAATATAGTAAGCTATAGTACTTATAAAAGAAAATTGTAATAGACTAGTAATCAGAAAACAGCAGTCATATTTAAGTTACATGAACGTAAACTATCAAGGAATTAGATTTTATAACCTAGTATTATAGTATTTCCACACAGAGTAGTTTTGTAGCTGCAGTAAAACACAGATTATGGAACATACAATAAAGAGTGTGTCCATATAAATTTTTGCATGCCATCAAACCTAAGGCATTCAACTGATGGCAAATTAGTCAATGACTATTCCATCCTCTAATCCCCCTATCCTCAACATATATTTTATGGACCTCTCATACGGCTATTACAAAGTTGTAAAATATTTGGATGATAAAACATATAACGAGTAAATGGAGTATGACTAACACAACTCAGTATTTACATTTAAAAAAAAAAAAATAGGCATATTAATATAGTACACTGATAATGTTACATATCACTCATGCATGCCAGGTTTATGGATGGTCAGTTTCATTAACATTAAATGAGATATTTACTCTGTTTTCTTCTAATTCCATGATTTTTAACACCTAGCTACAAAAATGGGAGAGGAGTACCTTGTATCTCTCTAGGCAACTGAACATGACTGCCATTAAGATTAAGTATACATGAAACTCACTCTATGTAACTTGCTATCGTTATGCTGGCTGATGCCTTCACTGGTGTTGTCCCCTGGACATTTATAGGCAAGTTTACAGTTGTTGCAAAACCTGAGGAAAAATAAAAAATATAGTAGAAAATATTGGAATGTAATGAGGAAATATAAAAAAAAAATGATATCTCCAACAGGATATTAATTCCGTGCTTCTTTGGAAGCGACATAAATGTAAATAGCCTACAAAGTCCTTCTTAAGGGCAAAGAAGTCACCCTGACTAAAGACATATTCTAACAAAAATATCTGGGAGAGCTAAAGCATTCTATAGCCATATTAAATTCAACAACATTAATGCACAAGAAGCAGCCACGATAAATACCATTACCAAATACATCAAAGACTTCCATCATTATATTAAATACCAGTCTGAATAGGTAAACATTAGAAGTTTGTCATTATAAGTCAATGTACTCTATTGTTTTATGCAAGGACTTAATTAGAACACAAATATGTTTAAATTATATTCATACCGTGTAACCGAGTCCTGGAATTCTTCTGGCTTCTCTTCTTTCCATTTATCTTCAATATCCCTCTGTTCTTGCCTCTGCTGAACACGGATTTTACGGAGCACTACCGAGTGCTTCCTTGCAAGTCTGTTCAACTGATTCTTGTGTGCTTCACTTAAGAGATGAAACTTGTACTCCTAAAGAGGTAATATTATTATAAAAAAAAGGGCTTTCATGACTCGTTTTCTTTCTATAGGATGCCACAACTGAACATATAGACAAGGAATACATTTAAGCAATTCTTTTTCAAAACCCCTTCAAAAGAGAATATAAGAATTCATTATATAAAATATTATGCACTCTTCCCAATGCTTTAATAATACATCAGTAACCGTTACTTTATATATCTCCTGTATGTGTCATTATTAAATTTAACAACAGTAGAATTTAGTTAAGACATGTAGTAAGGGGCACATATGAAGATCTTGATATACTTTACCTTAAAAGTAATTGAAACTTTACCAGGGCAATAGGGACAAATCAGTTCCACAAAATGAATGCCCCCTGCACGACCGTTACCTTCGTTACTGACATTCCGTTCCCCATCTGCCCTGAGAGTTACTTGCATACTCCTGGATCCATCTACTGAACCTTCCTTTCCACTACTGCTCCTTCTTCGTCTCTCATCCTCTCTCCCATTACGTTCCCTGTTTTGACCAGGGCTTTCGCGTTTATCATCTCGAGGTCTCTTGCGCTCTGGACTACCCATGTCATCTCTTTCATAGCTTGCACTGTGGTGAGGTCCACTGTCCCCATCCATCCTTTCCATTCTGATTGTTTAAAGTTATCAAGTGAATTATTATACCAACTACTACTAATAATATGTATGCATATGATATTATGAAGAAGTCATAGCTTCAAATTTCACTGATAAACTAACACTACTAAAAAGTCAACCATTAAAGGTAAATACAACAGTGATTCTATCACTATTTACAATATGTTTCACTTAAAAACTTAGCAAAAATCTGAAGTTTATAATACTGATAAAAGAATTAGAAGTCTAATAATATATGATAATTCTCGAAGTCAATATCTTTCTAACAAAATATACCTTATTCAAAGAATATCTACAATATATTACGTAATATATGCGAAATGAAAATCTCTCTTAACTCAATTATTTCATAAGTTTTTTGCTTGCATACTTGACAATATAAGTATCAAATAGATTCTAGCTCAATAACACAAACAATGATATCAATAGAGTTGCCCATTGTAACAGCTAAAAACTAATTACAAAGTGGAGAAATGAGATTACCTATCATTTTCAAACCGTAACTGAGTAAATGCCTACGGCAATACAAGTTAATAATATAGTAAAGAGGACACTCAAAAAACTAAATACAAAAAATGCCTACAGTGATGCTCGGCTGTTTTTGTTTGCATTTATTTCTTTAGTGAATTAAATTCCAATATATATAATATTAATTATAATATACACAGAATCGATTATAAAAGAGAATATATGAACTGGCTACCATTTTCCATAGATCAATCATAAAATTTGGATTTAGAGAATTTTATCAATATATATATATATATATATATATATATATATATATATATATATATATATATATATATATATATATACCGTATATATATATATATATATACTGTACAGCGCCTTATCACCGTAATAATGTGTCTTAGGTTCAAGTCCCGGTCAGGGGTAAAATATGATTCATATATATATATATAATATATATATATATATAATATATATATATATATATATATATATATATATATATATATATATATATATATATATATATATATATATATATATATATATATATATATATATATATATATATAGTGCCTTGTCACCGTAATAATGTGTCTTAGGTTCAAGTCCCGGTCAGGGGTAAAATATGATTCATATATATATATATATATATATATATATATATATATATATATATATATATATATATATATATATATATATATATATATATATATATATATATATATATATATATATACAGCGCCTTGTCACCGTAATAATGTGTCTTAGGTTCAAGTTCCGGTCAGGGGTAAAATATGATTCATATATATATATATATATATATATATATATATATATATATATATATATATATATATATATATATATATATATATACATATATATATATATATATATATATATATATATATATATATACAGCGCCTTGTCACCGTAATAATGTGTCTTAGGTTCAAATCCCGGTCAGGGGTAAAATATGATTCATATATATATATATATATATATATATATATATATATATATATATATATATATATATATATATATATATATATATATATATATATATATATATATATATATATATATATATATGGAAAAGCCCATTAAATAAAACAACGAAAATATATATATATATATATATAAAGTACTTATTAATTTCGTGACCTAACTGGTCACCTTCTCATAAGTACTTTATATATATACAGTGATCCCTGTTTTATCGCGAGGGTTAGGTTCCGGGACCTGTCGCGATAGGTGAATTTTTGCGAAGTAGGAACACTTTTTTTTTTTTTTTTTTTTTTTTTTTTTTTTTGGTGACACCAGGATGGACCAAAAAATTATAAAATAAAACAGCCTTTATCAGGCTGTAATGAGACAGAGATGGAGAGTGTACTGACCTGTCAGATGTGAAGGGATTATAAAAGATGTGTAATGAATATCCAGCTCTCTGCTGGGTTTTAGTATACCTCTGCATTACTCTCATGATGTCTATTCCAAAAATTCTCCTTAGAACTTATTATTATTATTATTATTATTATTATTATTATTATTATTATTATTATTATTATTTTTAACAATAATTTTCCTTTGATGATGATTGTGGAGATTATTATTATTATTTTTATTATTATTATTACGAATTTGTAATTAAACCATTATTTTTACAATAAATAATGTAGTTTTGGTTGAATGAACAAGAGTTAATTAAAGATGTGTCTCTCTCTCTCTCTCCAACATTCTATTCTACCCAACCCCCTACACTCTCTTTGACCCAGCCAACTAGGGAGGGGCACTGTACACAGTTATTAAAGTAAATAAACCAAATGATGTACAAACAATGATGAGCCCTTAATAATAATAATAATGATGATGATAATAATCTCCACAATCATCATCAAAGGAAAATTATTGTTGCCAATAATAATAATAATAATAATAATAATAATAATATCTAAGGAGAATTATTGTAATAGACACCATGAAAGTAATGCAGAGGTATATTAAAACCCAGCAGAGAGCTGGATATTCATTACACATCTTTTATAATCCCTTCACATCTGACAAGTCATTACACTCTCCATCTCTGTTTCTCTTTACAGCCTGATAAAGGCTGGTTTATTTTATAATTTTTTGGCCCATCCTGGTGTCACAATAATCAATTCCCCCCCCCCCCAAATCACGACAGTGAATTCGCGAGAGGTGAATCGCGATAGAGCGAGGGATTACTGTATATATTTTCGTTGTTTTATTGAATGGGCTTTTCCTTCCATTTTAGACTGTATGTTAACAGTTCCGTGTTATTATATATATATATATATAATATATATATATATATATATATATAATATATATATATATATATATATATATATATAATATATATATATATAGCAAGAACTTGCTATATCGCGGTTCACGTATCGCGAATTCAGTGCATCACGGTTTATATTGGCGAACTTTTATTTTGGTATATGCAAGAATATTAAAATATTAAAAAATTTAAATTTTCAGCATTTACATTATTTTATTGAAAAAAAAAAATTTTCATTATTTTATTGAAATTTTTTTTATTTAATTATTTTATTGATAAAAAATGTATTTCCCAGCCTAAGAATAATAAAACAGTAAGAAATAGGAAAAAAACATAAATTTAAACATGTAACTATGAACCATAGAAAGTACGAAACCAGTATCGGCGTTTCGAAAAACTCAAAGGGTCGCACCTACGTGAGCTAGCACATATTAAAATTTCCAGTGTTTTCATTATTTTACTGATCAAAAAATTTATTTCTGAGCCTAGGAATAATAAAACAGTAGAAAATAGTAAAAAACATAAATTTAAACACGTAACTCACAGTACTGCACCATGTAAAATACGATACTGGTATCAGCGTTTCAGAAAACAAAATGGGTCGCACCTACATGAGATAGTACATATAAAAATTTCCAGTATTTTCATTAATTTATTGATAAAAAAAAGTACTTCCTAGCCTAAGAATAATAAAACAGTAAAAAATAGTAAAAAAAACAAATTTAAACATATAACTCACAGTGTTGCACCATGTGAAATACTGTACGATAGCGTACACTGTATTGGCGTCTTGGAAAACGCAAAGGCTCGCACCTAAGTGAGATAGTTCATGGGATGCTATTGGCTGAAAAGGTGGGAGACGACGAATCACATAACTGCTTTTCTGTATGTTCTGTATCATGGGGTCTGATTGGCTTTTTGATTGAAGCTTAGTTCTCCCAACATCTTCCATTGTCTCGCCTCACCCGTTCAGTCTAACTCACATGTATGCCGTTCGCGATGTGCTTCTTAATACAGTGCTTGTGGTTTTTTTACTCACTTTTTTCAACCTCTGCAATGCCTCCCAAGCATCCTTCATCTTTTACGACTTCTGGTATGAGCCTAAGCGGCAAAGGAAGATGTTGACCATAGCAGCTAAGGTAAAACTGTTAGATATGCTGAAGGAAGGAAGAGGGTTTGCGGATGTCGGCCGCCATTTTGGCCTCAACCAATCTACTGTTCGCTACATCAAAAAGGACGAGACAAATATCAGGAAAACAGTGACTACTTCATTTAGTAAAACAGCGAAGAGAGTTGTAACACCCCACAATAAGATAATAGTGCGGATGGAATCTGCTTTGGCCCTGTGGATGCTGATTGCAGAAAGAACATCAACGTAGACAGCAATATCATACAAACAATGGTGAAGAAGCTGTATGATACATTCGCTGCAAACGAACCCGACGATGACAGTGGTGACTGTGGAGAGGAGGAGAGAGAAGAAGATATAGACGACCCACAACCAGGACCCTCCAGCGATTCTCCACCAAGGAAACAATCGTCAGTGGCAAGCAAGGGATGATTCGCCAAATTTCAAAAACGCTATGGCCTAAAGAGCGTTTCGGTTTATGGCGAAGCTGCCTCTGCAGATACAGCTGCAGCTGAAGCTTATGTGAACAACGACTTTAAGAAAATTATCACTGAAGGGGAATATGTTCCTGAGCAAGTGTTTAACATGGATGAGACTGGCTTATTCTGGAAGAGAATGCCGTCTCGCACTTTTCTCTTCAAGGAAGAAGTTAAAGCCCCAGGATTTAAAGCACACAAAGACCGCGTTACCTTCATCATGTGCAGGAATGCTGCGGGCTTCATGTTAAAGCCCGGGCTTATCTACAAGTCTAAGAACCCTAGGGCTTTGAAGAATAAGAATAACAATCTGCTGTCAGTGTATTGGATGCATAACCCTAAGGCCTGGATCACAAAAAGCCTTACATCGGGCTGGTTTTAACAATGCTTCATCCCTCAGGTCAAAATTTATCTTGCAGAAAAGGGCCTTGAATTTAAAGTCCTTCCTTTGATGGATAATGCTGGTGGCCACGCAACTAATCTCGAATATGATGGTGTTCAAATAGAGTTCCTGCCACCGAAAACGACATCACTGATTCAGCCTATGGATTAAGACGTTATTCGTGCATTCAAGGCCCTCTACACATGAAATGCCCTGGCGAATCATGTTGAATCTCTGGATTCGGACAAAGAATTCTCAATGAAGACTTACTGGCGTAAGTACATGATTTCTACATACCTTCTAAATATTCAGAAAGCAATCAAAGAGATGAAGCCGGCCACAATCAAAGCCAGGTGGAAGAACTCGTGGCACAAAGTCATCTACGACTACAAGGGATTTGCTCCTGACGAAGTGCATAACTCAGCAGTTACGAAAGCTGTGAAGTTGGCGGCATTGCTAGGAGGAAAAGGCTTTAAAGATATGACTCAAGAAGAAGTGAATGAACTGATCAACTGCCACTCGGAACCTTTGACTGATGAAGACTTGGAGGAAATGACAAAATAAGCAAGCTAAGAAGAGGAAGAAGAACAGCCAGAGGAAATGCACGAAGAAACTGAAGAACCTGGCCTTACACTTGAACCTCTGGCAGCCACGTATAAACATGTGAAAGTAGTCCAATAACTCTCGCAAGAACATGATAATATGGTTCGGTCAGTGACCTGCAATCTTCTCGACGATGCCATGATTCCTTACAAGACCATCTTTCAACAAAAGAAGAAACAGCGACAGCAACTCCCCATTACCATGTTCTTCTCTCCCAAAAAGCAGCCGTAAAGCTGTCATTGGCTGTGTAATAATTTCCACAGGAGTCTATACACGTCATCATCACCTCATTCATGGTAAGTTTACCTATCACGTTCATATAAATTTACGCTTGCATGCTGTTATTTATAAAGAATAGGGTGGTTTTTTATCAGTGCAGGGAGGGTTTATACAGCAAAGGTAAAAATAAATGTAAAATACCTATGTATATGAGTATGTCACATTTTCATTACCTCATTCATGGTAAGTTTACTATCGCTTTCATATAAAGTTACACTTGCACGCTATTATTAATAAAGTAAAGGGTGGTTTTTTAACAGCGCAGGGAGGGTTTATACAGTAAAGGTAAAAATAAATGTAAAATACCTATGTATATAGGGTGATCCTACTTCACGGATTTTCACCTATCGCGGCCGGTCCCGGAACCAAACCCCCATGATAAATGAGGGATTACTCTATATATATATATATATATATATATATATATATATATATATATATATATATATATATATATATATATATATATATATATATATATATATATATATATATATATATATATATATATATATATATATATATATATATATATATATATATATATATATATATATATATATATATATATATATATATATATATATATATATATATATATATATATATATATATATATATATATATATATATATATATATATATATATATATATATATATATATATATATATATATATATATATATATATATATATATATATATATATATATATATATATATATATATATTATATATATATATATATATATATATATATATATATATATATATATATATATATATATATATATATATATATATATATATATATATATATATATATATATATATATATATATATATATATATATATATATATATATATATATATAT
The DNA here is from genome assembly GCA_037179515.1 of Halocaridina rubra. Taxonomy (NCBI): domain Eukaryota; kingdom Metazoa; phylum Arthropoda; class Malacostraca; order Decapoda; family Atyidae; genus Halocaridina; species Halocaridina rubra. Next base: position 31,743 of record JAXCGZ010023130.1, read on the forward strand.
ATATATATATATATATATATATATATATATATATATATATATATATATATATATATATATATATATATATATATATATATATATATATATATATATATATATATATATATATATATATATATATATATATATATATATATATATATATATATATATATATATATATATATATATATATATATATATATATATATATATATATATATATATATATATATATATATATATATATATATATATATATATATATATATATATATATATATATATATATATATATATATATATATATATATATATATATATATATATATATATATATATATATATATATATATATATATATATATATATATATATATATATATATATATATATATATATATATATATATATATATATATATATATATATATATATATATATATATATATATATATATATATATATATATATACATATATATATATATATATATATATATATATACATAATATATATACTGTATATATATATATATATATATATATATATATATATATATATATATATATATATATATATATATATATATATATATATATATATATATATAGCGCCTTGTCACCGTAATAATGTCTTAGGTTCAAGTCCCAGTCAGGGATAAAATATGATTCATATATATATATATATATATATATATATATATATATATATATATATATATATATATATATATATATATATATATATATATATATATAGTGTATGTCAACTTTCTAAAATACACTAAGAAGCTTTTTCATTTAAAAGTCTTAATAACTTATATAAAGTCCAGTTTAATGATAAGTATATTGAATCGAACTTATAATCATAGTCTGGAAAATATTTCTAAAATCAAAGTAGTATCTCTAATACAATAAGAAAAAAAGAATAAATAAATAACATGAATATAATGTCAAACTTCAAATTTAGTTTTTACCCTGAATGATAGTGGGAAGGATATGGCCCAGTAAATTGCACTTGCTAGTTAAGCACTCTTTGCTACTGGTAACCATATCATTAAGTCATCAAATACAGCGTTTGATATCAAGAATCATATTTGTTTCTAACAGAAACAGTCCATTGTATGTAAATGTGCAAACAATTATATATCGAATAAGCATAGATATAATACTTTAACTTTAATTCATTCAAGATAAACAGAAGACAAAGAGAAATTTCCCTGCTAGCAAGCTATGCACTACTTAGTATATATATATATATATATATATATATATATATATATATATATATATATATATATATATATATATATATATATATATATATATATATATATATATATATATATATATATATATATATATATATATATATATATATATTTTATTAGTGACAATGCCATCTTCAATAAAGATCCTCTTTAGAAAATAGCCACTTTGTCCATCTCTTGCCGTTGAGACTTGACTAATGACAGATGGCTAGTGGAAAAAAATGCAATCTTGTATATGAAAGAAATACAAAACTTTTGGTAGCATTTACCTAATTTTTGGGGACTTAGTAAAGTGCAACAATAATAAAAATGTTAATCCCTGTACTTAGCTGTCCATTATTCAGGCAAATAAATCAATGAGTAATCCAAACAGGCAATATGCGATGCAATTCAACTTGAAATCCAAAATACAGCATTGTCAAACTTGTGATAAAAGCAGGAGTATATCCTTTTGGGAACTGCTATCCAGCTGGTGGCTCAGTATTTCCTGTTGTTGTTTTTGTAATCCATAAGGAGGTAGTCTTGATATTAACAATAATGAAATTCCAGAAATTTATACATTCTTATCAAACCAAGTTCAATGGCTCTCCTCTAATTCATAGCATCATCACTTTAATTTATTTTAGGGTTCCTTTTTTTGTCAATAAAGTGGGAAATAAGTTGTCAAATCACTAAACATTCATCTGATATTCATGTATAACTGAATACTGTAAACCAAAGTAAATATGACAGATAGAATCCATATGCTTTTGCAATTATATGAAAATATCTCCACGTCTTCAATACCAAAACACACTGGATAGAGAGTCTTTAAAGAGTATGTGCAATGATAACTCCCTCTCCTCTTCTTTCTATTGTTATCAAATCATCATAAGTACAGTAATTAGTAAGTTGAGGACTCATTTCCAATTCCTCTAGTGTGACACAAATTTTCAATTTCTCAAATCCATCTGTCATATATTTTCTTCTTTGCATCTACTATAATACAACTGAACTCTCATCATAACAAGTGCCTGGTATTAAGAGAAATAATTTCTTCTCTTGTCTCTGCATGATTAAAATGAACGGCATGCATCAAAAGTATTCAGCAAAGTGAGGATAAAACTCCTCTTCTACTAATATAGAATATAATAGAGCATATTAGCACAATGTATTTTTTACATCATTCATGATAAGCATCCTGTTGAACTTGATTATACATTCTTTCAAATGGCATAAACAAAATTGAATATACATATGAAGGTCTTTCCCAATACATATAACTTTTTCCCTTTGTCATTTCCATATGATTTGCATTTCCCTGCACACAGGAAAAGCACGTAATACTTTAATACAAATCTTCCCTTTCAAGACATACTTTTCTCAAGTGTCTGATGGTGTCTTTATACATATTATAACATTTCCACACCTTGACACTTTTTAAAATCAATACAAGTGCTGCAACTTTGCTTTTCTTTTTGTTTACCTCATTCGCTTCTGTGCTTGCCCCATGTGACCATGAGGAGAGGGCCTTCTTCTATGCATAGAGGAATATCTGTTATTACGATAGCGAGGAGGACCTTGTGTGGATTTCTCTCGTTCGTAACGATGACCTCTTCCCTCATTTATAATCCGTGAATCATGAGGCCTTCGATCGTCACTATGCCTGCGATCTCTCTGCTCCTCCTGATTGAATAAGACTCAAGAAACTAAGACTTTTTATCATATTATGATAATATACACCAGAATGGAGAAGGTGCTCATCAACCATTAAAAAATATTACTTTGAGAGATTAAGGGAAGAAGAAGCAAGGCTTCTTTTTTATATGTATACTGTATGTATATTTTTGTTAATTTCAGTAACTTTTTCTCTTATCTTTGGAATCATCAAATACAAGTACAGCAGATTGTATACTAAACTTACACTTCTTACTTGCGACAAAAACCAGCTAACTCTATTTCAGTACCTTCAAATTACATAATTTGTTTTCTCTTCATCTTCCAGGTGACTGAATAGGTGTGGCAGTGAATATTCCATAATAGTAAGAATATTTATCTAACTTTATGCAAGTTTTCATATGTAAAGAAGTTTTAATCTGGAGAAACAAGGTTTACAGAATATTTTATCTGTAAACATTAGGACTAATCCTCAATTTCTATCAATGATATTCAAAGTGTCATGAAAAATTAAGCTTGGTTCTCTCAGTGGAATTAATCCTGTAAAGACGAATGTTACTATTTCCATCATATGCTTCAAGCGTTCAATCAATATCGCTACAGATCAAAGTCCAATCGATTCCAAATCTTTGTTGAGAAGATAGGATTTTCAATGTAGCATTCATTGCAATGCACAGGAATCCAGTGAAAGTATTCATTAAGAAAAATTAGTTTTATATTGCAGTTACTTACATTACTTACTACAGTTTTAATAACCAAACACAATAAAAGATATCGGACACAGATAAAAAAGGTCTATGTGACACGGAAAAAAGAAATATTTCAGTCAATGGTAAAGGCTTTCAGAGTGCTATGTTAAATTCATATTACTTTACTGGTACGCATGAAAAGATTAACTAAAGTGATAAATACAGTTTGACCTCTAATATAGATTTTCTTTATGTTGCACATAAATTTGTAATGTTTAATGTACAGTAAATACACAAATTGTCATTCATAAAGATGAGTAGTGTAGCGCCCATTTTTAAACTTTTATATGAGGGCAGAGCTAACCTTTAATTACAAAGCTCTGAACACTGGGTAATTGCAAAGTAATTAGAGTTTATGAACCAACTAATAAACAAATATAAATTCTTAATTTTTTTATAATTATAATAATTTATAATTCTAAACACTTCAAAAAAAGAAATGTTCAGAGAGACAGAGTGCACATGATTAGAACTGTGCCGATTGAAATAAGAAGTTAATTAATACAACAGCAGTAACACGTGAATACATTGTACCATAATCCAATAAATATATTTTTAAACCATGAAAGCAACTGCAACATTCTAAACAATGACACTGAAAAAACTTTCACTAAAAATTCCAATACAGTATAAACATGGTACTTTGAAGAACATTTACACCCCAAAGTCTAGCATTAAGTCTTCATCAGTATTAGTAAAAACAATATCTACATGGTATGACTCACCGAAAAATACCCGCCACGCCCTTCTCTTCGTCCACCTCTATGGCCAGGGTGATATTCTTTCTCATCACGGAAATTGGCACGTCCTTCTCTACCATCCTTTAAGAAAGTAAAACTGCAGATGTAATTTCAACAATATAAAAACAATACTGTGGCAAGTAACTGGAACCTACAGGGATAAACAATGTTTGCATAATGTGTTTAATGCATATTTTTTTTATAAAAAAAATTATACACAGTTCACCTTTTTAAGTCTTATATTAAAAATTACAGACCTCTTACCGCTACACAAATAATATACTACACGGTACTGACATTGATATATTAGGAGCAAAATACTGACCGTTTTTAAAAAAGATTTAATTATCGCTGATGTCAATGCAAACTGATCTTCAGGGTCAAGACTGGATAAATATCTTCTAGAATCATGATGGCGATACTGACTACTTCCACCTCGCATCTCTCGATTCACGTGGAAATGATCTTGACGACCAACTCCTACTCCTCCTCGATAGCCTCCTCCCCTTCCTCCTCTGTGATTTCCACCATGGAAACCACCCATGCCTCCCCGCTGTCCTCTCCACTGTCCTCCACCCCTAAAACTTCCTCTTCCAATACCACGGAACGGTTTGCCTCTTGAACGTCCTGACATCTGAAACAAAGACTAAGTATAGTCATTTGACAATAACAGCATAATAACCACCAATTCCTAAGATTTATTAATATGATGAGTGAAGTTTCTGTTTGATATACCACACTAAACATTACTATTAATTCTTAAGTCATATATACTGCATCAGTACGTCCTTATTACTAGATTTATAATAAACACACACAACAATTATTCCTTTAATTAATTCTTATTAATAAATCATTATTCAAGTTGTAAAACTAACATAACCTATTATCCCAACAGGAACTTCAGTCCTCATCAAACTATATCCATAAATAAGTACAGTGACTTCACGCTATATCGCGATTCACCTATCGCAAATTCAGTGCATCGCAGATTTTTTTTGTGGGGAAAAACTAAAATAAAATAAAATAAAAACAAAAATAATAATAATAATAATAATAATGATTGTGACACCAGGACAGGCCAAAAAATGATAAAATAAAACAGCCTTTATCAAGCTGTAAAGAGAAACAGAGATGGAGAGTGTAATGACCTGCCAGATGTGAAGGGATTATAAAAGATGTGTAATGAATATCCAATTCTCTGCCGGGTTTCAATATACCTCTGCATAACTTTCATGATGTCTATTCCAAAAATTCTCTCTTAGATCATATTTTTATTATTATTATTATTATTATTATTATTATTGGCGACAATAATTTTCCTTTGATGATGATTGTGGGGCTTATAATCACTATTATTATTATTATTATTATTATTATCGTTATTAAGGGCTCATCATTGTTTGTATATCGGTTGGTTTATTTTTTCATTTTTTAATTTTTTTTTTTATGATTGCGACACCAGGACGGGCCAAAAAAAAAATATAAAATAAAACAGCCCTCATCGGGCCTGGGCACAAAGAATATATAAAGTAAAGAGAAACAGAGATGGAGAGTGTAATGACTTGTCAGATGTAAAGGGCTAATAAAAGATATGTGAAGAATATCCAAAAATATTCAGTGTGGCTGTAGGCATAGAAAAAGAACCGTAACTGAAGGAAGATTTAACATCGAACTGTCCTGGACAGACCTATTTAAGTTCAAAAAACCTTCAGCTGTAGTACTTTAATAACTGTGTACAGTGTCCCTCCCTAGTTGGTTGGGACAAAGAGAGTGTGGGGGGTTGGGTAGAATAGAATGTGAGAGAGAGAGAGAGAGAGAGAGAGAGAGAGAGAGAGAGAGAGAGAGAGAGAGAGAGAGAGAGAGAGAGAGAGAGAGAGAGAGAGAGAGAGAGAGAGAGAGAGAGAGAGAATATGTACCCATTAAAAGTTCCATCAAGAAATAAAGACAAAGTGAATTTAAAATGGAGGGAAGTTTATTATTAGATTTCTCTCTCTCTCTCTCACTTTGTGTGGGGTTTATCTAATTTTCAAGATTATAGTATTATTAATATTCCTTGGTTCTAAACACTATTCTATCTATCTGCACGAAATTTTAACATAAATGGTGTCAACTGAGAGAAAAAGAAAACGTATACAATTTATTCAAAGAAAACGTATATCATACTTTATTCATGGGAAACTTAAATGAAATACCTGTACAATATATGTATTCTCTACACGCTATTTCCCTCTACGAATTACAAATTCGTAATAATAATAATAATAATAATCTCCACAATCATCATCAAAGGAAAATTATTGTTGCCAATAATAATAATAATAATAATAATAATAATAATATCTAAGGAGAATACTGGAATAGACATCATGAAAGTAATGCAAAGGTATATTAACACCCAGCAGAGAACTTGATATTCATTACACATCTTTTATAATCCCTTCACATCTGACAGGTCATTACACTCTCCATCTCTGTTTCTCTTTACAGGCTGATAAAGGCTCTTTTATTTTATCATTTTTGGCCCGTCTTGGTGTCACACACATGCACAAAAAAAAAAAAAAAATAATATATATATATATATATATATATATATATATATATATATATATATATATATATATATATAATAATAATTTTTTTAAGGTGTTCCTACTTCGTGGAAATTCACCTATCACAGCCAGTCCCGGAACCGAACCCCCGCAATAAACGAGGGGTTACTGTACAGAAATTTTAATTAGTACAGTATAGCCTACTATAATCAAAATATACTTCTGCTTACAGCTTTAGCATGCAACTGATTAGCATGTTTGGTAACAAGCTGCACACATATCACTCATGCTAACAAGCTATTGCGTACATATGAATGCAAACAATATTCTTGTTGACCTTTATAATAATAAAGGATTTCTCTACTGAAAAGTAGACTAAACAGTCTAGTTACATTAAGTAACACCAGGTGACAGTTGTCTATAAAACCCCCCCAAAAAAATTTTGAATACATATAGTGCTACTTAAAACTAAGAAAGAAAACATATTCTTGTAAGGAAAGGCAACACCAGATGACTGTCGTGATTACCAAGATATTGTTAAAACAATTTTGGATTACTTTATGAAAATTGAAGTACTGTATACATAACACTCTCACTGTCATCTATGAAAAAAAAATATAATGCATTCTAAGAATATAATGAATTATGTTCCAATCATTTAGTCAAGGAAAACTGCATTGACTCAGCCCGTGAGGTAAGGCAACATTTAAATCCAACAGTTCAGTAATATATGCAAGAAAATCTGGGTGTTACTTATACCTCTCTATATTCTATTTAACCAATCATTAATGTACCAAAAGGCAGATTAAGTTAGTACTGGCTATGCTGGATTAATCTTAAATATTTATTTTGCTATAATACGAACACAGGCACTTCCACAGACACATAAATGCTTATAATACTATACCAAGCATATTATAAAATTTTTACAACAGTCACAAAGAATGAGTGAATCGGGGTAGGGGAACAAGTACCCACAATTAAATAAAATATATATATAGTACAGTATATCAAATTTAGTCTATTAGCTACTTAAATTCTGTTCTCTCTAGGGGATGGGGGGGGGGACCCAAAAACCAATATCTCATATGTTGGAGGTATAGGGGGGCTTTACCGTAAACTGACAGTGCATCATAACACCCTAATTTATTCACTCATAACAAAATCCATCCTAACTATCATATTCTTAATTACAAAATGCAATATTTCAATAGAGCAAAAATGAACTACTTTTAATTGTTCCCATAAAATTCGAATATGTGCCTCGAATGTGAGCCAAGAGGTTCCCCAGCTATATCTAATAATCCTATAAAAAATCATTCCCATAATCAACTCATTTATTTACTAGGGGTGAACATAAGGTATTATTTTAGTTACGGGGATTAATGGAATATGGCTACGGAAAAAATACCCCAAAGGGGACGCCTTCTCCTAGGTGAGGTTAGGCTATGAAAATAATCCCCTCTTCTAAAAATATTAACAAACAAACCAACCTACCCTACTTTAATAACATTCCAAGAAACTTTTTACTCACTTTTTTGGTGAAAGTCAACTATTACCTAAAAATCTATAGACAGCATTGGCCAAATTGATATTGAGCAATAATTCATTAAAGTGCCTAATAATAAAATGCACATATGTAATAACGCCCATTGTACGCAAAGTATATACAAGTAAAGGAATGGCACTGGCCAAGTATTAAAATACAAGTCATCATATACGACAATACAGGTTTTAGAATGGTAGTGCTCGTTTCCTATCTTAAAATTTTCCAGGTAAGGCATTACTCGTGACCCTACAAAATGGAGAATTTTATCGTTTCCTTTTCTTGGTCATCGATCATGGTTTTGTTTAAACGCCTTAATTTCACCATGTCATAAATTACATTTAGCCTAAATATAGTACCGATTTACCTTACTACATGCCCTAATAAGAAACTTATTTAGTAGATGCATATTACGTAAAAACAAAAGAAATTTTACCTTGGAATAAGATTATCTCCGTCACCTTGACGTTGGCTGGTATGATGTCTTACTAACTGATATGGAAAAGTCGAACTCTCGTCCTCCTCCTTCTTTACAAGAACTCCCTCGAACTGAACTATCAAAGAGTTTATTGAAATGGTTCCAAATTCTCTAGATAAAATAAGACAAAAAAAAAAAAATGTATATATATCTGTACAGCGAAAGCACATTTTATATTAAATAGTGGAAATGTGTAAATTTGTATTTTACATATGGTTCATTCTATAAAAATGCACATATTGCGGGATCCTAGCCATATACAGAACCGCTTCTGATGCGTTTCTGAAATCAATTTGTCTCTGTAGCTTTTTTTTTTTTTATGATTGTGACACCAGAAAGGACCAAAAAATAATAAAATAATACAGCCCTCATCAGGTCTGGGCACGAAGAATACATAAAATAAAGAGAAACAGAATTGGAGAATGTAATGACTTACTTTTACTTTTACTTTTTGTAGTTTATACCCTCCTGTAGAAGGCTTCGCCTCCTCTCTGGCAGGTCTTAACTTTATTTAAATTTTCATTTTTTTTACTTTTTATTTATCTCTCTCACACCTTGGAGGGCTCATTTATGGTGAAGAGTTCGATATCGTAGCATTTTTCAAATAAGTAGATTAGCAAACAGATTTTGTATACAATTCTTGCTTTTATCGGCAGCCAATGCAGTTCAATCAGAGTCGATGTAATTTTTTGACGTCGTTGTGTGCCTTTTATTAATCTTGCTGCTTTATTTTGAATGATCTGAAGTTTTTTTTTTTTTTTATAAATTGTTTGGCAAACCATAGTAAAGGGAATTGCAATAATCCAATCTAGATATTATATGGTTATGAACTAGCGTATTTAGGGTATATTCGTTTAAATACTTTTTGATAAATGCAATATTTCAAAGATGATAATTACATGTTTTTACTATATTCAATATCTGATTTTTCATAGTTAAAGTATTGTCAATAAAAACGCCCAAGTTTCGCACGACTGGTACCAGTTTGATTTTGGATGCTCCAATCTGCATATATTCTAATTGTGCAAAGTTTTTCAAGGTATATTCTGTCCCAAATAACATGCATTCAGTTTTATCATCATCCAGTTTCAATTTCTTTTTAACCATCCAGTTTTTTATGTCAACCATTATTTCATCAATCTTATTAGTAGTGTTCTGAATGGTTGTTATCGCAAAATAGTATTATCATCAGCATACAATTTAAATCCCACATTATGTTTTTTTAGAATCCACGATAACTCAATGGTATAGATATTAAATAATGTGGCCCCCAAGACACTACCCTGTGGTACCCACTTATTTATATCCATTATATTAGATTTTGCATTCGATATTATTAGACTTGTCTGATGTGAAGGAAGAATATGAGGTGTGTAACGAATATCCAAGAATATTCAATGTTGATGTAAGCATAGAAAAACAAACAATATGGTATCGTAAGTTTACACTGTTTAAGAACTCGTGCCTATTTGACAAGGAATGAATGACTATTTAGCAACATTTTGTCGTAATAAATAATTTTGTTTTTTTTGGTATTCAGGTATTCCTTACCTAAGTTCAGATTATCAAATAATGATGCACGTCAAGGCACAATAGAATGGAAAACCTAAGGATGCAATTCCCTTCTGATATAATGGTGCTATTACAGATTGCTGCATTTACATCGAATTGTATTTCCCTAATTGTGCCCACGGGAAAGAGCCATATAATGGCAATTCCCCATCTCATGTTCGTTTTTTTTTTCTTTTTTACTCACTAACCCTTGCTTATCCTTAAAACTAAGATTGCACTGAACATTTATTGCTCTCTTCTTCAGAATATTCCAATAGTCACCTATTTCACATATAATATGTACTTCCTTACACCCTGCAAAAAAAGTTTTCTTGAAAGCTTCACATTATGAGCTTTAATTCTACAGCCACCCATAGGAAAATATCGTTTCCTGTCCACTCTTTCAAACCGTGAAGGAATTTAAATACAGTCAGCATATCCTCCCTATTCCTTCTAGTTTCGACTTATGGTGAGTCTAACTCCCTCAGCCTTCCCTCATTGCTGAGATTACGTATATCTATCACCAGCTTCGTAGAATGTTTTTGAATTTTCTTCAAATGATCTATATGCCTGTTCAAGTGCCTATTCCAGAAGGGCACTGCATATCCAAGCTTTGGTCTCACATATGCAAATAAATCTGAACATTTCCTTGTCTATATGCTTGAAGGCCAAACAAATGTTTGCTAAGAAGTCATATGATGCCTCTACTATACCATTTATATGTATATTCTGGGCCATATTTGCCAATGCATTTACCCATAGATCGCATTTGCTCTCAGATTATTGAAGTTCTGCTCCTACCATTGAATAGCTAAACTTGAACCTTCTTGAGCTCTTCCCATTCTCATTATTTCACATTTTGAAGTACTGACTCTCAATAGTCACTTCTTACCACTCATACAGATTTTTAGATTTTCCTGAAATTCTCTACCATTATTTTCGTCTATATTTTATTCACAATCTTTGCACCTATCTGAGGGCATAATTAAATTTGCATTTGCACTCTCCGGCTGATCATTTATGTAAAGGAACAGAAGTGGCCTTAAAACTGATCCCTGTGGAACCTCACTGCTAGCCTGTCTCCAGTCAGACAATATCTTACTCTGACTCTGTTACCTTCCTTCTGAAAAAAAAAATTATTCACTCCGAGACATTTCTATGTATTCTTGCCATTAACTGCAGCTAATTAATAGCTTTCCCATTTGAGACTGGATCAAATGGCCCTTGAAAATTGAAGAATTTGCAATCTGCCGAGCCCTTTTTTTATTCTTTGGTTAGGCTTACCTCATCATAAAATTATAGTGAGCACACTAGTGTAAAGCTGCCTTCTATGGAGCCATGCTGTCTCACTGTCAGGAGTAGGACTTCAACTGTAGATAATGTGTTATCTCAGCAATATCTCCAAAACTTTGCAAACTATGTTAGTATATGAAACAGGGCAATCAATTTAGAATTATGTCTCTCCTTCCCTTTTTGAATATAGGTATTATGTTCGCTTGTTTACATCTTAGAATCTCCTCAGATTCCTTCGAGTTCTCAAATATGATGCACAGTGCCACTGATAATGGCTTAGCACTTATCTTAAAATACTTGAGAGGATATATTGTCAGGCTCCATAGCTTTATGAGAAAATAATTCCTTTAGCATTCTGCCTATATCTGTAGCTGAAAAGACGATGTTCTCTATTCTGATCAATGATATTTCACCTCTGCAGTAAGTGGGGTGGAATATTTTCAACAGTAAATATATTCTTAGAGAAAAGAAAATGTGTACTGCACTATATATTTATACAGACAAGTAACAGAATCACATGGATTTGTGGCTGATGTTAAGTCTTATTTCTCTTAAAAAAGGAAGGAGCACACTTATTACATGATATTAATGAATTATGTTAATTTTTCATACATATTAAAGGAGTCTATATATAGTGCTGTTACATTAGAAAGTAACCTGTAATTCAAAGCGTTTATTTTATCGTTTTTCTTTATAAACACGTGCCCAAATTTGTATTGGGAACGTGGACGTTCCCCTATCTTCCACCTGGTTCAGTTGGTGTTAAGAATGTTAAGTAAAGTTAGAAAAGCTATGAACGTTTTACTGCAAACTACTGGATTATCAACCAAAGTGTCCAGTTTATGAGAGAGGAGTCAAACAAATATAGCACTGGTACTACAAAGGGTGTAGGCATATGCTATAGGTACTACCCTTCTATTACATTGGATCAGGTTGGGATGCAATTGGATGATGATTGTTCTCTCTGTAAAGATGCTAATTTTGGCTATCCGGTTTTCTCGGAAAGACCAATTTTTTTCATTTCCTCCCTACATAAAAAAAAAAAAATTATAATGGCTCAATACTTCACCTATTGTACTCACAGGGAAACTACTACCATTTGTTTCAAAATGCAGATGCCGCACTAATATAATTTATTTAATTTACAACACTTTTGCTTTGGTAGCTTTTAAATGATATAAGTGGATGCAAAATGTTCCCTCAACAAACATAGCATTACAGTATATTACTAATACCTATACTAGAAAATATTACATAAAGATTTTGCCAAAGTCATCCTCCTCATGAAAATGTCAAGTCAGCTGTAAAACAGCTGACTTTGTGCCAGAGTCTAGCCCAACTCCAACATTCATATTTGCTTCAAAAAAGGTAATGGCAATATTAGTACCACAGTGGCTTAGTAGGCAGAGTTCTCAACTCAGGAGTTGACAGACCCACGATCAAGTCCTCTGTGGGGGGCATGGATGGGCATCTAGCCTTAATTCCCCAGCCACACACAATGTGTTCACCCCCATCTTGGGAACTATAAATGACATAAATCAAGACTTACTTTTACCGGGAATGAGAAAATTTATTGGAAGTTCTAAAGTAAGCATAACTTAACATGTATAAAGTTTTAGCAATTTTCAAGCATGTTGTCAACTTTCATATACAATCTAGAAATATCTGTTTATCTTCATTAACCAACAGCATATGACTGAATATAATATCTTATAAACCCTCAGTGAAGTGCATCCAACAATACCATCTATGAACATGAATTATGACTAAGATAACTTCAATATCTATTTATAATATCCATTAGATCCCAATATAATTAATTATATGTACAGTATTTAAGTGCTCAATAATATAAGAAAAAGTATTTTTGTCAATACTGTGACAAATTGTATTCCAACCACAATAATACCGCCAGTGATCCTAACAATTGAAGACTTTTTTTTTTATTATATATTCATAAAGCTCATCACCTCCGTGAAGATAGTGTTGGGACCATACGGGCATATTAAGATTCTTATTTCAGTGAACTTATAATATTCTTGCATTTCCAAACTACCGTCATTTTTGATGAGAGCTACTGTTGTGTAATATGAACTTTTCCCCCCAACAAATATGAAATAAAGACAGTGATGACACTCGGATTTCATATATAGCAATAACCCTCCCAGTCTGTATCACGTGAATTAGTATATATCTTTCTAGCTGTCAACAGAAAGAGTATTGCAGCAAGAATAAACATATTGCAACAAATGGCAAAAACCTTGCTAGATTTTAATTAGGTAAAGCTTTAACTCTAATTAGTATACCGTGTAAGCAAACCTACCACTGAAGGAGCAAGCAACGTCAACTCTGTGCGGATCTCCAGCCAATGGTGTCAAGATGGGTGACCAACACAAGAACTTTGGGCTAAATTCAAACACTAGCCTCTAGCCTGACGTGAAAGAGCAAACCCACATAAGCGCTGGAAAAGATACTGATAAAGAAGTGTGTACTCTATATAAAAGGATATCCTACGTACAGTACTTCGTTGCAGATATTCAGACAGCATGACATGAGACAAATGTCATTGTCATAATTCACTATATTGCTATATGGTCTAAAAAAATGTAGTCTTGGAAAGGTTTCACCAAAATCTTTATTTGGCTTATAAGATTATCCATGATTCATACTTAAAATAAAATTTCTATATTATGACAAACCTTTAAACTGCAATATTCATTCAATTGATATTCGTGCTCTTAAATACATTTGGCACTATTTTTCTTAATATTTCTTACAAAATACAATTTGAACTCCAAAAGACAACAGAGGATTTTATGATTGTCTGGCACCATTCTGGCTTGTCATGATATTAAAAATCATGATGGATAACTAAAGTTTTAAGTCCTGTAACTGATGAAGAATTAAGTTCTAAAGGTAAATATCTGTAAAACCTCTATACACAAATAATATATACATTACAAATCAATCCATCAAAATGTATACCAGTCTATATAAAATATACATATTGTATGCAACATGACTAAAACCTTAACACTAATATTTTGTGCATAAAGATCATAAAATATAAATAAGATAGCACTAAATGTCACAAACACAGAAGTAAATGTGCAAAAAGATACATACAGTATTAATAAAATATATAGCATATTCTAACAGATCTTTAAATATTTTAAATTCTTCAATTAACACATGAATGTTCTCTATTTTAATAATACCTACAAATACCTTTCTCAGAGGAAAAAGTAATACTGATACTTTACTAATTTTTAATGACAGTATAAAGCTGTAACCAAAAAATAATTATATAAATTAATATAAAAATTTTATCAACATTACATTATGAATCAATTATAAGATTATTAACAATACGCAATACAAAAATAAATGGATATTATTATCATTTAGAACACATACTTGGTCTAAAATCTTTACTTACTTTTCTACATTTAAATTTGTTCACTTTTCTTAACTTTACAATAGGTTTTGTACGGACTTAGTATCATTCAAAATGTCTTAAAAAAATAACAAGTAACTGAGAACTATAATTACTTGTGAGTCCTTTAAGACTTGGATGAGAGAACTTAAAAAATACTGTTCATTTACGTTCAGCATGTACAAAGTAGTGCAACAGCCTCTCTCTTCTCTTCCATGACCGATTTGGAGAATTTTGTGCAAAACTTAGAATTCCATATGTGACTGGATTAGAACATCCTTCTTCATTTATCTTTTAACAACCTTCAGGGAAACGAGGCAAAAGTCATACATTTAGTCTATTAACACTTAATTCTAAACTGTTCATATGTGTTCCAAATATTGAAAACTTCTGATAATTTAAATAAATTATGGCATCTTTTAAACCTGTAGTACAGATATATCTTTTTAAAACAGAAGAAATCTGAATATCATAATTAATTTTATTGCACGTTTTAGGACAATAGCATTCACTCCCATATGTACATTAGATTAATATCTTACTGTACCTATAACTGTCATTTATCTTTTAACCAAGCCAATTTTTAATTTTTAATTTTTTTTCACACGAGACAATATTTCTCACTGAAGAAAAAAAAACGATGTAGCAAGGTTCCGAGATAGCCTTAATTACTTTTTTTCTGGAGAAGACACCAATAAGGATCAATGCAGCAGGGTTTCAGACATGCCCTGTCCTAGGTCACCTACTTTGTCAGTTTAGGGGAAAGAAAAATTACAGAGAAAACTGGACTGCCATCCCTTCTCTGCCCTATCCTTTTTAATCAGTTTTTATGACATGCTAGTAGTATGATTTAGGTATCTCTCTCCCTTACCTGCATAAACTTTTAAGAAACATAAATGTGGATCTCTCTACTTAAATACAAAGAAAAATAAAGCTCATCAATTAACTAATTTATCTAAAACTTTAACTAACAAAGAGGAATACTACCCTTTGAATAATTTTGCGGCAGCCTAATTACTTTTTAGAATAGGAAGGAAGATAAAGTGGCTAAAAAACTCTTAATCCAAAGTTGAATCATTCTATTAGGTCTGAGTCTTGGTAATAGACTTATCTATTGAATTAACAGAATTTACGTAAAGTAAGAGCCTCCTGATCCTCTTTCAATTCATTTTATTCAGTTTTTGCTGCCCTGATGCCTTCTGCAAAAATGTGGTTAAAAAAAAAAGCTAAGCGTTCACTCGGCATGAATTTAAAAGTAAATATTTGAGTAATTAAGTGCTAAAAAGTAAAATAATGTGAAGTAGGTAATGCTCACAGATATAATCTGGATAGTTTTGCATTAGCTGCCCTATAGGTATGGAATATTACATAATGGCATATACAATACTACTCAACTCATAGTCATGTTTACTGCCATCATGAACTTTTGGCTTTTAAATACATTTATATAACTTTTATTTTATAAACAAAGTTTTCCATAATCAAAATTTAATTTCAGAGAACAAATACTAAGTAAATGTATTTATTTGGGGTCAAATATATATATCAATATATGATATAAAGAAAATATCTATCTATTAAAATTTTACATTACGTTTTGATAATATATATCATTTTCCTCATTTATATTAAAAATAAGCAGATCTTGAAACTTCAAATAAGTTCAAAAGAGTATATATATCATAAATATATTATTAAGATGTCTTTGTTACACAGAAATGTGCCATTTATTTACCATAAAAAGGGATGTGAACCAAATTCAAATAAACAATACAATAATTATAAATAATCTAGCTTATAAAAACGTGAAAAAAAGGCGAGATATGACTAAAATTTTCCCTTCTTTCTCTATCGCCTATAAGCTAAATACTGAAGAATATGGTACATCTGAATAAAATGATAAGGAAAAACAGGGTGAACATAATTATTTTTACAAATTTAATAATCTATAAGGCCCCGTAGGTGACTTAAGCTTAGAATTTTCCTGCCCTGAGATGCATCAACTGTTGATCGGTGAAAACAACAAGTGTTCCACAGTAAACAGCCATCAATCCAGTTATAGCTGCAACCACCATATATGGCAAGGCAGAACCTGTCAGGTCTACTAGAGGACCCATGAAAATGGATAATATAATCTGAGATAAAAAGTATGCAATATCCAATACTGCCACGTCTGTACCAAGCCCTTTTTCTTCTTTGCTTTCTGTATCGGTGTTGTCCCACATATACAGCTGAAAAATACAACAAAATCTAAAAAAAAACTGTTAACGAAAACTTACCTTTTCCTATTGCACCACAGCATGGTAACAGCCAAAAAGAAAAATGAAAAGAACACTTCATTCTTTCATATATACATTTGTAACTCACTTGTAACTCATCTCTACAGCTATTTTGTGACAAGGAGAGAAAATAAATGAGTAGGAGGGTTCATCTTCTATTACATTAGGCAGCTCTTAAGACTTGCAGGATATAGATGTGGTATTCTCTCTCCCTTGCTACCAAATTTTAATAATACTGGTAATAATATCATACAAAAATATTTGGAATCATACCTGTCGATCAGAGTTATAGAGAGTAACAAGCATATTAGGCGTTGAAGTCAGAGCAGCGAAACCAATTCCAGACAAAGCAGTTACAATATTGAGAAATGGCATCGTGGGTGAAAATATGGTCGCAGCCATAGTTACAGCAAATATGAGCAAACCTCCGACAAAAACGGTACGATGTCCTACCAAACGGACAATGTGTTGCTGAATGAAGAAGGCATACATACAGGCTGCAAAGAGAAATTAAAAATCTGGATAAAATAATCTTTTGCATTATCAACAAAAATACTGATATGAAATATTACACACTCAAAGTACTTATATGTTTCGGATTAAAAAATTATATCTTTGTAGGAGTAAAACAACAGTAATATTTGAACACAAAAGGTTTTACCTTAACAGTAGCAAAACTACATTAATATTTTAAGATAAAAATAAAGGAGATATATATTTATGCTGTACTATGCATGTGAACACTTGAAATTAGTGTTTATGCACACTTGATTCAACTTTTCTTAACTTCACAGACATATATATATATATATATATATATATATATATATATATATATATATATATATATATATATATATATATATATATATATATATATATATATATATATATATATAAATAAATATTAGTAACACCGAACTGTTAGCATACAGTCTAAAATAGTAGGAAAAGCCAGTTAAATAAAACAAGGAAAACATACATATAAAAAGTACTTATCAATTTCGTGACCTTAACTGGCTACCTTCTCAAGGTGGCCAGTTAAGGTCACGAAATTAATAAGTACTTTTTAGATATATTTTTTCGTCGTTTTATTTAATGGGCTCTCTCTCTCTCTCTCTCTCTCTCTCTCTCTCTCTCTCTCTCTCTCTCTATATATATATATATATATATATATATATATATATATATATATATATATATATATATATATATATATATATATATATATATATATATATATATATATACCTGTATATCATAATTAAAATAATTCTTATATTATCTATGGATGTCAGTGAGACATAAAGAAAGTAAAACAATTATGGTTACTCAATGATCTCTCACATATCCAGACTATCTAGGTCAAACCACTAGACTAGCTCAAAAACTATTACTGTACTGTACTTTATTTTGCTCTGTAATCTAAGAAATCACAAATGATAGGTTTTCACAGTACGGAAAAAGGCAGGACATTACATACCTTTAATTTCAGCACTAATAATGTAACAGAATGCAAGAAAACACACTAAACCAATATTATAAAGAACAAAATACAGCTAATGTGACCCCATAAAAAGAAAACTGACATTTTCTAAAATATCTATTTGCAGTACATTCTTATTGCAAAGAGGACCTTTAACTTTGGTCACTAAAATGAAAAGCATTGGGGGAGTGCTTCAAAGTACTTATTTCCTGAATAATATTTGGTAAAGATTCGTTTTAAGCACCCCTTCCATTTTTGGACTAAATTGTTTTTTCTGATATCTCTCTATGCGTTTTTTTCTTATTATATTTTTTTTTCACGGAAATCACTATTTTTTGAGTCAGAGCTGACATTGGTGGGTGGTGGTGGGTACTTAACTAACCTAACCTACCCTAACCCCACTAGGCTATCTTAACTCAATTTTGAATTATACATGCCATAATAGGTCAACTTTGTTAACCTATTATGCAAGGCACATTTTAGGAAGTGAGGGTAACACTAATCCCTTAGGTAGGCTATGAAAAGGGTGCATAAAATGGATCATAACCAAATTATCTTTGTATTATAAATCTATTTTCAGCTCTTGCAAAGCAGGATTTGTTAAAAAAAAAATTGAGCATAAGATCTACCTTGTAATGTACAACAGCTGAGACAATTTAATATTTACATAGTTATCATTGTACTGAACTTGATTCTTCTGGTAAACTACTGATCTGCAAGACAAATATAATTACCTGTCAAGCTATGCAAAAAGAGCCCCCAAGATCCCATTCGGACACCTTCATCATATAAAACAGCCAGTTTGGTGTGTTCTTGAGCATCAGGCTGGCCACCATACATATACTGGCCAACAAAATCCGTAAAGAACATATTGTGGCACATGAAGCCCATCCACCCAAACAGTTCAGCCAAGAAGAGGCGACGAAGAACCACAGGGGCCTTTGTCACTTTATGCCACGTATCAACAGGTAATTTTATTATCTGAAATAAAAGTTGTAATTTATGCATTGAAACCATTACAAAACATTTAACTTCATTAAGAAACAGGCAAATATTCCATCATATCATATACCACTTCTATGGTAAGTTAACAGAGTCTATGTATATCAACGATGCATATTCTTATTACCAGCTCAACCAATACACTATTAGTACCACATAAAACAAAAGTACATACCTGATATGGTAAATAAATAAATACTTTTATGATCTTCCAAAATAAACGGAAAATGTTGTTAATACATCTCTGCAGTGTGATTTTTGGAAGCCTACTGATTTGATGGATGAGACGATGGTATCTCCATTTCAACATCTCAGAAGATGAGAGAGTAAGAGGGGTAGTTTCATCTGTTTCACTGGACCCACTTTCATAACCACCATCCGACGGATGATCCTTCACGATCGAAGTGCCATCGCTACTCAGGTCAAGGACAGTAATTTCATCGTCATTTAGACTGATGCCAATGTTCTTCCCCATTAAAAATGGAGTCTCTGAAGCTGTATCGCGTCCAACTGTCATATCTCCTTCTACAGGATGCACCACCATTACTTTACTTCTTTTGTAAGGTTTTTCTTTTGCAAATATCAATGTCAGAAATAAGCATGGTAAAAATAGGATGAAGATGACAGTAAATGCAGTCTGTTCTTGAGAACCAATCATAAGTCCAACGGATGACCAATCTACAGATACAATTAAATATCCGAGAATACAGCCTAATGAGATGCTGGCTGAATATACTGTAAAACCCTGGGTCTGTTCCCATTCAGGAGCTGTAGCCATTAAGTCGGACAACAGAGACTCACAAGGGTTGAATAAGGCCTGGTAACTGTAATCCAGTAGAATTACCCCAACTGCCAATATGATCATGCTGAAGAAAAAAAAAATATTATAACATAAAAATGTCTGTAGCCTACTAACCACTCTAAAAAATAAGCATATAACCTAAGTGAAAAGCACTCAAATCTCAACAGAAAACTGAGGTTTTCTGAATTGGAATAAGAAGTAAATTTTTCTGTTTAAGGTATATCAGATATATGAATATATTTCTAAACATGTTAACATATATTACATTATTATTATCACAATGGTAGAATGATTAATTATTTATTTAGTCTCTGATACAATGTCTAAAAGTATGTCAGAAGTATTCAACAGTAAGTGAAGTTATTACTCCTAAATAGGTGTGACATATACACAATTTTTTATACGAGTATAAAGAGCATCTTATTAAGAGAAGCAGTTCAGTTCATACGATGGGGAAAAAACATTACCAAAATATAAAATCTTTTCTGAAACACGTGAGAACTATTGTTGTCTACAATTACCTGCATAGAACTATTCTAATATTGTCTTGGTAATCACAAGAAGCTATCATATCTATACAAACCATAAGTTAAGGAGAAGGTTGCAATATGTTGGAAAATTTGCACTAGAATACAATTTAGAAACTCATAGATTCTCTCTCAATCGAATTGCTCATCCCATTAAAATATACACTGAAACTTCCACCGATATTGGAAATTTTCTTTGCCAATCTTTGTGTCACAATCATAAAAAAAAAAATAAAAAAAAAGCAAAATACGGTCATATTGTACATGATATCAAGTACAATGCATCTTGACCACAAAGTAGAACAAGTAAAATCAGAAAAAATATTAATGTGTAAGAATCTGTCATAGGGTGCATTAAAATATGGCTCTCAGACAATGAACGAAAAAGTGTCATTGTTACACAAAAAGACGAGACTGCTATTGTCATTCTTCTCTAAATACATTTAGACTTCGTTAAGAGGCTGAAACTACCGAGCATTATATTTATAATTTTTCACCTTCTATATGGAAGGCAAAATAAGAACTTTAATATCCCACTTAATGTAATATTGCAGCATCATATTACAAGTTACTGATCGTAAACTATACACTCTATAATGGCAGTTGCTCTTAATAAAAAAAGAGCAATGGAATATTTACTATAAAAGTACAATATTCAATTATCAAAGAAAACATCGACTTTTTTCTTATAAAGCTACCATCATCTCTGTACTTCAAGTGTATGTATGAGAAATAAAACAATAAATACAAAAGCAATGCACTCACTGTAGTTTGAGTGTGTTAGTTATACTGAAGAGACTGCTGATGACAGAACTGTAGGGGATGATGATGAGCGAGAAGAGCAGCACCGTTGCAAGGGACATGATGAAGGGACGTCGACGACCCAAGACAGAAGTGCATCGATCACTCCATTCAGCCAAGACTGGCACTGTCATCATGTCCAAAAAAGGAGCTGTAATAGAAAAAAAGTCTGTTAGTTTATCTTAGGATTTAGTACAGCTTCTGTGTACTATATATATATTCTGGTTTTGTGAAATTTAGCATTTTATAATCCAACTGCAAAATAAGACTACGTAACTGTACCAAATTATAAAGATGTGTTTTAAGTGCCGGATCCTATGTCACAAAAAAAAAAAAAAACTATTCCAAATTACAATTTCTAAAATAAACCTGTCAAAGAAAATAACTCAAAATATAATTTTTCCTATTACGTATTACTATAAATACTATCCAGGCAAGCGACAATTCAATAAAAAACAAATCAACCAAGAGAAAGTTGACAGTTTGTTCTGCATAGAGAAATATAAAAACAAAGAATTTATTCATTAATAAAATGAAATCGTGCAGCCTGATACCAATAGGTAAACATTATCTATGCATAATTAATACGAGCTTTTATATCAACAAGAATACTGCATTATTTAATACATAATATTTGTCATATGTGACTGGCATGAATAAATCTGATGATACTACAAATATAAAATGAGAATTACAGCACAATAACACCGCCTATGCACACATGTCTTAGTTATATGGGGTTAAATTTGCTTAAATTAACATTCACTATTGGTCACTCTCTAGTAGTGTTGGCTGTTCATTTCCAATTAGTACAACAAACATATTTTCAAGAAGTTGTGAAACAGTAAACTTTGATATAATAACATACTATAACGTCTTGCATAAAATATGACATATTGCAAGACAGAACCATCTCCAATAAAACTGGAAGTACAATTACTATGAAGACATATATAAAAAGTATCATAAAGATAACAAACATCTGCTTTCACTCCATGATGTCAACATGAAACAAAATAAAATCCATAGAAAGAACTCTTTAGAATATATATAGTTTAAGCTTTATGGGTGAATTCCATATAAATTATGACGGGCATTAATTATTCATTAATATGAATTTGCATAGGGGGATTGAGTACAAACAGTTTTAATTTATTGCCATGATGATTTAAAGTATTATGCTGTAAGCTAATACTAAACAATAGAGACTTTCCTGAAAATTGTGCTAATGAATATACAGTGTATTCTTATTATGAAATTATTCTCATAATTGAAATGCTGGTAAGCTTAGTTTAATACACAAGATACAATTTATATTACTTAAGACACTCCTCAAGTTACAAACAAGTTAGGTTCCAGAACTCTGTTCGTAAGGAGAATTGTTCGTAAGTCGTGCTTAGGTAAAAAAAATATACTGTACTGTACATGCATTGCAGTACTGTACAGTACTTAGGCTAAAGACACTTAACTACTACATAAAACATAAAGGATATAGTATTAATGAATTTTAATATGTATATAAGTTAATATTTTGTATGTACAGTACTGCATAGATGTTGGTTAAGCAACAGACAGGACTGCAATTGCTTCACATGGTTCCAGGACACTTTGTTTCGGATAACCCTGTTGACGAGAGTGATAGAAAGATTCTTCTCCCAAATACTTAATAGCTCTTCTCCAAAATGCTTTCAACAATGAAGTATCTTTTGCCTTGGAATACGAGCTGAAGACACTTTCCCAAAAAAGAGTATTCAGCAAAGATCTTTTTCTACTTGGTGTGCCACACTGATGCTTCACAAACATATGAAATATCATGAGATTTTCTTCACTACTATATATATTTTAGCAAGCCTTGGAAATGTACCACGGCATAGCAACTACAGAACAATCTTGACTGAAGACACTTTTCTAGAAAATGATGTTCGGACTTCTCTGGAAATGGAACTACCTGGTCTTCGTCTTTGGAAAAAGAATCTCTCTATCACTCTCTTCAACAAGGATATGGATCATGTAACCTCATATAATAATTACAATCCTTTCTGATACTTCTTAACATAAAACATAAAGTATGCAGTATTAATGAATTTTAATACAGTAATAATAATATAATAATGCAGTACAGTACAGTAACACATCCATAATACATGAGTAGATAATAGGTAAATTTTTTTTCATATCTGCGAATGTTCCTAGGTAGGGAAGGTTCTGTATATCAATAGATAGTAAATTTTCTTCTTAATTTCACTAAGGGGGTTGTACTTCAAAACTATACAAAATGCATTTTAAAGAATACATGGAGCATTTTATAAAAGAGTGAACATGCATTTGTTATAAACCACTGTAAGTAATCTTGAAAATTCACTTACTATAGTGTGTCATAGATTTCAGTTTATGTTTAGAAGACTCCACTTCATCATGGGTTTCCTTTCAGACATAAATTTCATCCAACGTGGGAGTATATTTAATCATCATAATTGAATACATCCCACCACCCAATAGTTCAGCAATTTTTGCTTTATCACATAACTACCTCGACAAGTAGTCTTTGCTCTAGAAAAATAGCTCAATTTGCAAATTGTCCAACTTGTGATACCATGCTGCAATCAGAGTTGTTTCTTAACAAGAGCTAATATACATCATGCATTCAAACTTTTATTTTTACATTCATGCTTACATGAACTCTAGTCATTCTTCAATTATGTATGCTCTAGTGAATAGGAGCTTCAATTATCAAATTTATCTACATTATCTATTTTTTTTTCTTTTTTAGCTGCTCATCTTTTTGGTAAATATAGCATGTTATATATGAAGCGTCTGTGTGTGCATATTCCACCCACGCACTGCAGTCTCATCATCAAACGAAAATTACATGCTTCCAATGGTCTACCCACACACTAATTTGTTCATTATAACCTTGAAAATATAAAAAAATTGTTGAATACTTGATGCTACATTTTCTTGAAAACTGTTATATAGTTTATGGCCCTAACCGATGGAATAAGAAAAACTCCTGAGCTCTGTATTGCAAGTTCAAAACTATATTTGTCCTAAAACTTAAGCCTTGCTTCAAATTAATTTTATATATATTAACATTGCAAAACACCTAAAGTGCAGGGTTTAAAGGCACAGCTCCCATTTAGGATGGGTAGACACCATTTGTAATAAGTATGTATACATAAAATATCTATATTTCATGCTCCCCTACCCAAACACAAAGCCAGTCTGCCACATTCTTCCCACTTACAGCTTTAGAGATTAGTGTAAGATTATTTCAGAAATCAGATAATTTTTTATGTGAAGAAATTTAAGACTGGCTCAAGCCAAGAAACTAAATGAAAAATTATATTTTGAATCCGGGTTAAAATAACTACAGCAAACTCGAAGAATTTACCTGACTTACAATATGACCTGAGTCGGTATGTACAGAACTCAAATAGATGTAGATGATACATAACACTAAGTATAAACTGCGATATACATGGATACAAGGACCTCTTTTCTCAATGACATCAATAAAACCTGAAAAGTTGAATGCATAAGTCTCACCTACTCCCAAGATAATGGTCATAATGGTCTCGGTGTATCCAGCTTTGAGCAAGAGTGGAGGGATGTATGTGAAAGCAGCGCTGGAAATAATCTCAACACCACAGACCAAGGCATTGATAGCCATGAGCTTCGGAAGACCCCGAGGTTGCCGACGATGCAGACCCCTGACGAGAGTTGTTCCGCCATTTTTGAGAGGCGCAGAATTGGAGGGCGAAGGGGCGGCGGAAGAAGGGCTACGGGACACGACATCCAGTGCCTGAGGACCAGATTGGTCCATGGAAATTCACCTCCTGTAGCGGGGAGGGTGCCTTCACACCATCCGCACTTATAGGGGAGGTGTGATTGGCAAGAGGAGGTTCTTTAAGTTGGTAGTGTTCACCTTACGTTCGTATACTCATTCTGAAAAAAAAAAAAAAGATAAGGAAAGGTTAATCAAGAAAACTTTGTTAGGCTTAAATTTTATCGTCTTTCCAAGCTTATATACTAAGAGAACTACAACAATAATGATAACAACTAGAACAACATTAACAACAATTATAATAATAATAATAATAATAATAATAATAATAATAATAATAATCTTTTTTATACGTGCTATGTGTCACTATTAGTCCCCATTTGAGGAGTGGACACAGATGGACTCAAGATTAAGGTTGGATGCCCTTCCTATCGCCTTTATGAGTTTAAAGTGGGTATCCATCACCTCTCGAGTCGACAATTCAACCGCTACACTAAGGCAGTCACCAATAATAATGTGATGTGATTGGTTTTACGTCACAGACTCCCTTTTCTACTAAGGGCTACGATGATGCCTTCATGTGAAGGGCTTTGGTTTTGGCAAGTATGGTCGTTGCCCTGCGTGAATGTCCTTTCTAACCACAAACTGTGAAGGATGGCAAATCCTCGACATGAAGAATAAAATTCGTGAGCGTTACCACTCGGTCACAGTGGTCACAGTCCCAAATAATAATAATATTAATATAATTTAATAATAATAATAATAATAATAATAATAATAATAATAATAATAATAATAATAATAATAAGAGTAATAATAATAATAATAATAATAATAACAATAATAAATAATCTTTAAAATTAATAAATAATTAATAAAATAATAAATAAATAAAATAATAAATAAGTTAATAAATAATCTTTAAAACTTGGTTTGCATAAGCCAAATTTCTATTCTAAGCTTACAAAGGATTTAGGTCAACGTTAGGCATCGAACTGATATAAGGCACATACTTGTACTTGACCTGACGTCGGTTAGGGAAGACATTAATTTTTACCCCCTTTGCAGCCCCGTAAATCCAAGGTAATTTAAAGTCCTTCCTCAAAAAACTCCACCATCACTATAAAACATGCATATGGCAATATTTCTGTCGTAAAAACTGATTGCAAACTGTAGAGCAAGTACACAAAACCAATGACAAAAGCTTAATGAATGAATACATATACTATAACATACACTAGAAAAATCCATAGCATATTATTGCTTCAAGTAAAATGAATAATAAATAGTACTTCACTTGAATATACAGTCCATAAAAATTTTTGAACAAATTCTTGACGACACTCTATCTCTCTCTCTTTGTCTATCTAACAATCTACCTATCTCGAAACAAAACTTTATGCATAATATATCTCATAATGTTCAAGTTCTTCTACTCCCTCTCGAATGCTTCATGCTTAAATATTGAGGGGGAAAATACAGGAAAACAATAGGCTTTCGATGATATTATAAACAGCATTACAAACACGAACGCGGCCATACATCAGGAGACGGGAAGATACGGCCTTTGGGCTCTTTCCCGTAAACACAATTAGGTAATTACAGAGAAGGGTTCAAACCATAGTCTTCCGAAACATGAACATTTCCGATTGTTCACACACAGAGAAGTATCATTTTCCTAAAATGACAGGAATATAATTTTTGAGACGGATTTTTTTCAAAGTCTACTCTTAAACTTAAAACTAATTTAAAAGTTTTAATTACTTCGAAACTCTGGAAAATGCACAAACTCAGAGGCGTCAAAAGCAGACATGCAACACATGAAATTTTGGCCTTATAATAAACTTCCCCTCAGTGTGTGTGTGTGTGTGTGTGTGTGTGTGTGTGTGTGTGTGTGTGTGTGTGTGTGTGTGTGTGTGTGTGTGTGTGTGTGTGTGTGTGTGTGTGTGTGTGTGTGTACTCTGGCACCTAAGATTGAAATTGGAATTATTGAAAGCACCCTTACGAACTTGTTTTGTAGCTCCTGTGCACTCAGAAGGTTCAATGAGTACGCCGTTGGATATGTGGGACTAAGAAGGAACAACATCTTTACGAGCTTGTATCACCAGTTGTATTGGCCAAGTGTGGGGTTTTACAGCCACAACTACTGTTTTATCTGTCATCCGAGACTATTCAGCGTAATGATCTATTATTATCATTTTTATTATTATTATTATTATTATTATTATTATTATTATTATTATTATTATTATTAGTAGTAGTAGTAGTAGTAGTAGTCCTTTTACAGTTTTATTTATAAAAGTAACATAAATAAAAATATTTTATGAAAGTTTCACGTCAAGAAAAAATATCTCTGATGAGAAAGGAGATAAAAAATTAAAAAACAAAAATCGAAATACATACTAAAGACTGCATATTATTCTGCTGCGGTTTAATGATCCTCTCTCTCTCTCTCTTACTTTTGGACAAATATTATAAAATCTCTAAAAGATAACTGTATTTACTTGTATGCATTAACTCGTTGTCCACCATCTCCTGGTGCGTGCGTGCGTGTGCGTGTGTGTGTGTCTGTGTGTGTGTGTGTGTGTGTGTGAGAGAGAGAGAGAGAGAGAGAGAGAGAGAGAGAGAGAGAGAGAGAGAGAGAGAGAGAGAGAGAGAGAGAGAGAGAGAGAGAGAGAGAGATATAATGACGTAAAAAATTTGAGCTTTATCGGGGGGGGGGGTTATATAAGGAGAGCAAATAAACAACACATTGAATGATAGGTTACATATATCACACGTAACCTTTACACACGTACGCACAAGCACGCATGCACGCGAGTGCACACAATCAAAAACACATGAATATACAAAATTAACTCCACCACTACGCCACTATGCGAGAGAGAGAGAGAGAGAGAGAGAGAGAGAGAGAGAGAGAGAGAGAGAGAGAGAGAGAGAGAGAGAGAGAGAGAGAGAGAGAGAGAGAGAGAGAGAGAGAATTATTTTTGATATATAGTATATTGCTTTTTGTATATTGTTGCGTAATATAGGTCAATCATAACAAGAATGTAAGGAAAGTTTGTAATTTATGTAACTGTTGTTAAAAGACAGACACAAACACACACACACATGTATAATTCTTTTTCCAACTCCCATTAGTCTCACAAGAATATATATATATATATATATATATATATATATATATATATATATATATATATATATATATATATATATATATATATATATATATATATATATATATATATATATATATATATATATATATATATCACTTTTCCCCATATAAAAGTTCGAGTTAGTAAAGATATATATATTTTTTTTTTTTACCAGGATCAATATATCTAAGGGCACACTCTCTGACCTTGCTAACTTTGCGTTCCACAAGAGGGCGGGTACTACCCTCTCCTACAGATATACTTGCCTAGTACCTTGCATGAGCTCACGGATGTCGAAAAGTTCAACCGTCTGTGTGTGTACATTTCATAGATACATATACCTAGCCTCATTCCACCTAGTAAGGGGGGGGGGCCGAGCCAAGAAAAACGCATTCACCACGATACACACATACCTCAAACACTCCTCTTAGCACCTTGGGGGTAAAGAGTTGCCACATTTCCCCACTTCCACCCTGCTTGGGTCACCCACAAGGTAGGCGAGCAAGGATATTCTACAATGACGCCCGACATCTGCAGCTGGTTTACTCCACCGCTTCATCAAATGGCAACTCCCCTCACACCTGTCCATCACAGTTCACTGAGCCAGCACCTGTTACCTATATACAATCTTCCTCCACTCGTTCCTATCTCATGCGCGTTTTCTTTCCTGCTCCACTGACTTTCCACGTGCATTCAGTGCCCTTTTCATGTCATCCATCCATCTTATTCTAGGTTTTCCTTTTGACCTAATTCCAATCACTTGTACAGCCCACACTCGCTTCATAATTCGTTCATCACTCATCCTTTCCATGTATCCAAACCAATTTAACAATCTCTGATCTAACTTATCGGACAGCTTCCTTACAACATCCGTTCTCTGTATGATATATGCATTTCTTACTCTATCAATTCTAGATACACTAATCATACTTCTCAAACACCTCATCTTCATTACAATCAACTTGTTTATTTCATCCTCTCTTGCACTCCAAGTCTCTGCTCCATACAATGCTGTCGGCACAATCACACCTCCATATAGCCTACTCTTTGCATTAATTCCCAAATATCTATTTCTCAATACACTTTTCAACCTCCCTAGACATTTTCTTGCTTCTTTCACGCTATGACTTACCTTCGATTCCACTCATCTGCTCCTTGATACATGCGACCCCAGATATTTAAAACTTTCATCTTCTTCAAGCAGCTCACCATTCACTCATACATCCAATCTGCCAACATTAATACTCCGTGTGCCTCTCATTACTTTACTTTTCCCAATATTCACTTGCAACTTCCTTCTTTCACACATCCTAACAAACTCAGTCACCAAATGATTCAGTTCATTCCCAGTATCAACCATCAGTACAGTATCATCGGCAAATAGCAACTGCTTCAATTTCCACAACCTTCCATTCTCACCCACTAGTTCCTAACCTCTGCCTAATACTATTTCATTTACTTCCCTTACAACTCCATCCATATACACATTAAAAAAAACCATGGAGACATTACACAACCTTGACGTAATGCACATTCATCTCAAAATAATTTCATGAGGTGCAAAAATTAAATTATTCCTCCACACATCCAAGCGAATATTGATAAATATTTGTTTTTGAACACTTCGAACTTTGCAGATTAACCTAACCTATCCTACCTATCCTAACCTAATCAAATCTAGAATGTGCAAAAGTCAGGAATGATTATCAGGTTAAGTTAAGGTAGGTTAAATTAGGTTGGTTAAGTTTGTTTAGTCTACAAAAATCGAAGAGTATAAAAAGTTGAACATTTGCAATGTATGCAATATTCTCGTCTAGAAATACAGCCACGAGGAAGAAGAGTTCGAATTCGGAATATCTATGGTAAAGAGAGTTCAGCTTTTAATCCATTAAGCTCCAAAATAAATTACGTTGCTGAAGTTGAAAAAAAGGCTACTTAATTATACTATAATGGTTGGGTCAATGGTATTTCAGTGGTAGAGAGCGCAAGTTACAAAACAGGGCTCTATCCAGCCGCCGGAAGTTAGAATACGCATCCAGTCTTAATCCCCCTGCTTAAACCTGTTTGTGTCCACTCCCATTAGAATGAAGACTAATTCTGAAACATGAAAAGCCACTATTATATGCTGGCTAAAGATCAGTTCTCTGGAAATGAATTCCTTATAATTCCTTCTATCTTCTGATTTGTTTTTTCCCTTAACTCATGGGAAATATGGGTACTTCCATCCTCGTATAACCTGATATGCGTAATTTGTCTAATGAGAAGAAAAGTTATTATAATAAATCTAAATCTATATAAAAGTGCTTTTATTATTATTAATATATTTATCTTTTTTTATGACTGTTGCCTTGTCCTTAACCTTTTTCTTTTCCTTCGTCTTGGTATTTTCTCGTGCCCGGGCTTTTATTGATGAGGGCAGTTTCTGCCTGTCCCGGTGTCACACACAAAAAAAAAAAAAAAAAATTATATATATATATATATATATATATATATATATATATATATATATATATATATATATATATATATATATATATATATATCTATCTATATATATATGTACACGCAACAGCACATTTATATATATACGGTTTTATATCTCTAAGGACAGTCGGTCAACTGATTTAGGCTTATTCCTAAGCCTCTTTATTCAGTAGAGAAGGTCTTGCTACTACTCTGAGGTATATGTCAGAGACAACATTATTAAAAAACAATATAACAAAATACTTCTTACACACTGTCCTGACTGAAAAAGAGTGCATGCACAAATAGAGCGACTAACAAATTCATATCAGTAATGGATAC